>DWNY01001201.1:0-13202 GCA_018250635.1 Telegonus apastus | reverse complement strand
AGAGATAAACGAAAAACGTCCAACAAATACCAGTATGCGTGCATGGCTCACGCAATCTAGCTTCAAGTAGGCTTTATCGTGTGCTCCTAGTATGCTATTTTGACTGGACAATAAAGTAGTGTGTTAGAAACGATGACGATTTAGAGGGTAACGGTTAGCGACTATTTTTGGACGCCTTTTTGAGTAACCCGACCTAGAGAGTATATAATAAAAAATATTATATTTGAAAATGAACCAGATAATACAGATTATTTGTTTTGTTCTTTTTGAAGTTATTCATAAGTGATATCTGGAAGTTATCATAAATGTTCCAAAAGTTTGAATATTTCGACGCTTACGTTAGGGAGTGTGCGTATGCACACACACAAGCAAACACACACATATTATAAACAGTATGTTGAATATGTCAATAAACGCATTATTCTTTTTAAATCTAGCTTCGTCAACTTAACTTCATTATCCCTATGATTGGAGTTTTCACAGTAAAGCACATGAAAAATACAAATAAGTGTTTTTCTATTTGGATGCATTAATTTAGTTTTTATTTTGGTTTAATTTCTTATGGCCGAATTTCGATCATTGTGATGGGACTACTAGTGGAAAATTATTCCGTTAGAAACGTTAGGATATATCTATATAAATCAACAACACGTGTTTACTGTTTATGCACGTTGTTTACATCATAATGACAGACTGGTGGACATTTAAATAAATTAAATGCACCTACACTTACCCTTGTACTAACATTATGATTTGTGAAACAATGCTTGGCAGACAATTTACCTGTATACGTAGACAGGTTGGTTTAATAGGTACACTGTGTGAAAAATGCTTGCATTAATATATTTATTTACTAACTACGCCCCGCGGTTTCACCCGCGTTTAAAAACTAAACATAACTAACATGACATACATATAAAAATAAGTGATAGCCGGTCCTAATGTGCCGACGGCTGTGTGGGCGTGGAGTGCGCGCTGGTTTTAATGGTTTTCGCGTAACCCTATTGCTTAAAAAAATAAAGTAGCTTAAGTTACACCTTATACTATCAGCTATCTGCCAGTGAAAGTCCGACTAAAATCAGTCAAGCCGTTTCGAAGATTGCCCAAAACAAACAGACAGATAGACATTTTTTATAATTGCATGCATAATTGTATGCATTTAGTAAAATCTAGTTATTTTGAGGTCACAAATGGACACTTCATTTTTATTTAGTAATTTTCAATGGTTTATTTTATTATGGTGGATACGGTATGCTATTATGCATTCACTCTGACATCCTGTATCTGTGCTATTATATATATAATATTTTCTTTAAAATCAAATATATTGTTTAAAAAATCATTGGTTTTCTTTGTTATTATTTCCTTACCTTTACTGTGAATACGTGCAATTTTGTAGCCACATCTACCTGTGTAACCCATATTAATACGCGGTGTTTACAGCGCAGCGGCAATTTGTGTCTTGATAACTTCGCACACTTATGTGTAATTATTTAGATATAGGGACTTCTTATTTTATATAGCGCTATAAAATATAATAAAAAGGCATTGAGCTGAATGATACATGTCATATACATTTATTACCTGATTTCCGCGTGTGTAGAAGTGAATTTCATTTAGACTTTAGTTGTAATTTGTAACATTTCGCGGAATCACGCCTCGACTGCCGAGCCATTCATCTCTATTCTTTGTAGGACTAGGTACGCATCATAACGAATTAACATACAGCATCACTCGTACACGTTATTTAACAATATCAGGTAAGCTTATTTAATTGTTGTATTTATATAAATTTTTTCTTTAATATAAGATTGAAGCAAGAAGCGAGCATGCCTTTCAAGGTAGTTCGACTACAGCGCTAACTATTTCTGGATATTAACAACAGTGTTAAGCTCTGTTGAGTTCTGTAGGGTGTACTATTGTGTGGTTAGGGAGACATAGGTAGGTACTTATCCGAGGCGTTCCAGCTTAGTCCTTAGGGATAACTTAGTATTGGGGGCCAAACTCACGTAAGACCACAGTGTTATCTGGGATTAATTACGCATGTCCACGGGCGACAGTGGCCACTTACCCTCAGGTTGGCTGCACGCTCGTTCCGTAGTTCTTCATAATAAGTTTAATAAAAACATGCAGCCCTGGTGGTAAGGAGTCAGGGGTCCTACTAAAGCAGATCGTATGCATTAACTCTTAAGGACTACAATTGTGGCCTCATCACTATAAAACATCCGGCATACACCGATATGAAAAAAAATCTCCACGTTAAAAATAAATGTGGTGGTACCTCCCCAGTACCTTTATAAATGGTTTATAGGTACATTAAATAAATATTACAGACGTAGGCTACTACTATAGCCCTAAATTTTCATTTAGATAATTAAATGGGCGTGTAAGACATCGACATCAATGATTGCGTATCTACATCATAATTCCGACATACTTTTTAATCATACAATTACCTATTTAGGTGATATTTACTCTTCACTTCAGTTAGATACAGTGTCTATGAGTCTTTATTAAAGTGAGTCATAACGAAAACATTGCTTTAGGTATGATAAGAAGGTCTTTTGCATTAAATTTACAAATAAATTCGTTAGATTTTAAATCTAGGTAGATGCAACGTAGTATTTTCGACAGATTTCGCGAATCATTTATGTTTACTTAAGTGTTTACTGAAGTTCTATAGATAATAAATGGCCTATTAGACTATCAGAGACTATTAATTACGTGGGAGGAACTAAGATGACCCCATTATACGTGAATGCAGGTTATCACAACTATGCTATCACTATTGTGTTACCCGTGTGACTACCAGATTGAGACATCACGTCGCCAGCGCCTGATTAAAGGGCGGCGCTTGTTGTTCGATATGATTAATCGATAATGTGAATAGATCGTAATTTGGTGTAGACACAATTCAGTAACGTTACAACGCAAGCGTTCCTAAGAGCTCTAGAAATAAAATAAAGACACGAAATTTAGCCGATACTTCAAATCCAATGTTTCCTAACTACATGCATCCATAAATTTTAAAATAATAAGTTTTTAATTCATGCTGTTATGAACTGTGAGTATAGAGCGTTTTACCTTGCAATAAAACACATTAATCGATGGATAATACTTGCACTGATAAGAACGCGCGAACGTAAGCGCATTCAATGCTTAGCTCAATACCTATATTATATGTATACTCAGCTCTATTCCTTTATTAATCATCGCTTCTATAACGATAATTGTAATAAACGTTCCACATATTCTTCCACTTCTACGTACTGTATCTCGTTAAAATATATTTTATATTTGCCTCAAATGAATACGTTCGCTTATAAAACTTATCAGTTTAATTCGTAACGCATTTGAAGTGTGTTGTGACTAGTTGTGAGTTATTAGTTGCTCTAGACCACTCATACTGATAACTTCCGTGTTATAGAGTGCCTGCCATAGAATTAACTCATCACATATTTTGTACATTATTTCAGAATATGGTTAAGACAAAGTTGAATTCCAAACTGAAGAAGGATGGAGAGTTCGTCCCGCCAGACGGAGGATGGGGATGGCTGATTATATTCGCTGATAGTTTTTCAAATGTAAGTCACTTATTTATTTTATCAGTTTCAGATAAAAAAGAGAGACTTTAACTACCTATACTTTAAGTTTACAAAATAAATGAATGATACCTACCTACGTATGCCGTAAAATGTAGCCGCTAATCCTAATTAAAATATCTTTATGCAAGGAAACAAAGTCTACAAAATAAAAGTGTGGGATATATCTGATCTAAGTAATCATTAAGGAAAGAAAATAAATAATATAATATGCATTTAAAGGTAGTATATTCCACTACTATTGCAATTTGACTGCGGCAGTAGGTGGTAGATATTATAACATATTAAATGATTGCCATATAGAAGCAGTAAACGTCTCGTATTGGATTAGATTATGTTCGTGCCGCTCTGGCCAAAAACTTTTGCCGCTCTCTATGGGAATCAGTTGCCAAAAAAAGGTATCTTAAGTAGTAAGATTGTAACACCCTGTAAATAGTGTCACCCTCTCTGCTGATGCGTTCTGTTTTCAACTTTGAAATGAGTTGTGGTTTCTCAGGTACCTATATACCACACTTTTTCACTGTCTCTTAGAAGAAAAGAATTAGTAAAGCGTTTGAAGCAGAGTTTTATTTGGATAGTGTTGATTAAGACATACATGAGGCAGAACATTTGTCCCGTACATGACATAGAAATGTGCAGCTCAAAATTTAAATATGTAGCGGTCTACTACTCCAAAACTTTTGTCGCGTTACACTTGTGCAATACAAACTTGACAAAAACAATATAATTTTTGTCGCATAGACTGCACTGCGAGCTTAACTTTGTGAGTCAGGACAATATAAACATTACAAACATAAAATAACGATGGCAATCTGAGATGGACTAATGGAAGAATCAATTATTTGGCAAAAAAATCTATATTTTAAATCGATACGTTGTACTCGATCGATTTAGTGAATCGATATATCACCCTTTAAAATTGACGTTTGATTTTTATTTTGCCGTCAAATTTTGTTTTTGAGGCGGACGACCGTTTTTTTAGCATCAACGTGTTTTCAAATTCTAGTACCTACCTGAAAAAAAGGTTGATTTTTTTTAGGGATCGATCTTTTAGACATCGATATTTTGTGAATCGATTATTTAGGTTACGATTTGAACCGTTTTAAAATTTTATTGTTTTGGAAACAACCGCCATCCCGACCGCGAGCTTCACTTTGTAAGATAGGAAATGGCAAACACAAAATCAGTCAAGTTACGTCATATCTACCCCAAGCTTCAGATCATCTCAACAGCCTCCATAGTTGGACACTCACACTTATAGGCCTGTGTATGGCTCCCCTACTCCATAGAATGGGAGAGCCATAGATAATATATACATATATACTATACATATACATATAATAACTATGCCAGCCTCGGTTCATTTAAAGTAGAAAATTTGTTATGGCTACTCTTAAAAACTCATTTTAAATTCGTACTCAACAGAATATTTAGTGTTGTTAATGCCTGTATAACTAGTACTAGTAGTACATTATTTCTTTGACAAAATATTTTTAACTCTTTTCAGCTGTCAACATTGCCTTTACTGCAGCAGTTTGGTCTACTTTTCCGGGATAAATTCACCCGGCTTGGTGTCTCCAGCTCGGAGACCACGACCATCATTAATGTGAACGCGGCGATGACCTCTTGCGTCGGTGCGTGACGCGCTCGCATGGTAACTCTTCAATACCCCACAGGACAATGTAACTTGGCGTAGTTGGTGGCTGACCTTATGTACACTGGTTTGATGCTGACACAATAGTTACAACCACAAACAACCAATTCACCATTACTATCAACTACCACGACTAAGTATTAGTTAGCAAGGCATTGGCATTCTACGGGCCTTGAGGATCTGATTTGATCCATTGGAAGTAAGACCAAATCAAATGAGAAATGGGAGGGCCATTTGCTCATTCAATTAGATATAACTTAAAACAGCAATACAAAATACCAAAAGAAATGGTTACACTTATTAATGTCGTGTATTATATCACATGTAACGAATATATGCAGGTAGAGCATCTAAAACACGAAGAAAAATATTTATAATAATCTATGAAAAGACCTAATAAAATCTTCCCCTGTCATTGAAACGTCGATCAGACTTCTAATATTATTTTAATTGTCTTAATTGCTAAAAGAAACATAAACCATCATAACCTGAATCAAATCTATTTATTTTTCAGGTTTAGCAAATGGTCCAGTATTTAAGACGTTCAGTTATCGTCAAGTCTCCTTAACGGGAGCCATAGTGGTTTTTATATCGTTGATGCTAACCACTTTCTCATATAATTTTTCTACTTATCTTATAGCGTTCTCGGTGTTATATGGTAAGTTTACTTAGAATTCATAAGTAAAGTTACACATTATTAACATCGCAGTTTTAAAAATCTTTATATTTTTATTATTAGGTGCTGGATATGGAATTAGTAGTTCAGCAAATGCTCTAGCACTTAACACATATTGGAAAAATAGAAGAAGATTGGCTACTGGTCTTTCTTGGACAACGACAGGCCTTGGACCCATTATGTGGCCCCATATCATCACAGCATTATTCGCAGTTTTTGGAGAAACGGGTGCTATTCTAATTTTAAGCGGTTTTTCTCTACATGCCATAGCTTGTGCACTACTTTTACAGCCAGTGGAATGGCATGCCAAATTAGGTAAAAAAGATGAAGAAAAAAATAGTGAAGATAAATTATTGACTCCCGAGAAACCTAATTTAAATTTTTTTAATGACAAAAAGAGCAGCGAAAGTGGATATTTTAGTAATAAGTTAAAGAATCTTAGCTTATTTTCAAGTCAGTATCTTTATAATGAAGACGATCCTGAAAATCCCGGCTATGAAATTACTGACCCAGGAATTCCCATGATGTTAAGAGCAAATGATGGTTACTTCAGTCAGTCAAGGCAATCAAAAAGCAAAGTGTCTTCAAGAGACGGTTCTACTCGAACTTCTCGTTTGAATTCTAAAAAACCATCTATGACAAATCTATTAGAAAATCGATCACGCAAATCTTCAACTTTGTATTTAAATGAATCAAAGAAAAATTCATCGGCTAATTTAGGATCCCTGGCACATGACCGAGAAGCATTTAAACCAAAACGAAAAACTTCAGCAACCTTAGATATGCAGATTCCAGAATCTGAAATAGAAGACTGCCCAACTCTTAAAGCACCGCAAGACTTAAAGGCTGATGAGAAGGCTGCAGTTGAAAGTATTGATCCAGAAAAAGCAAAGGATATAGCTAGCAGAGCAGAAAAACATTTTGCGGGCAGTAAAAGTATTAAATCTTTCAAAATGGATGGCCAATATGGAGAAAAATATCACAAAGATAACCATAGCAATGTTTCCTTCAAAAATCAAGAAGATAACGAAGAGAGGAAATATCTTAAAGATAATCATAGCAATCAATCTTACCGCACGAGAAATAGAAGAAAATCGAACAACTTTAATTATGAAAGTGAAGTTTTAAAACAAGCTTCATTAAAATTAGAACAATATTTAAAGGAAAATGAAGAAAATCAAGCTGAAAAGTTTAAATTACTGGTTCATTCTCCACTAGAAGATAACGTTTTTGATGAGAAAGAAGAAACCGAAGAAACAAAAGATAATCAGGAAGAAGAAAAATTAACGTTCTGTCAGAAAATTGCATTCTTCTTTGACTTAGACCTTTTGAAAGATTTTACATTCATCAATTTGATGTTGGGCATAACATTAGCAAATTTTAATGAATTGAATTTTTCTGTACTAACACCATTTATACTTGGAGACTTTGGGTTATCAAAGCCTCAAGTAGCGTTATTCATGTCTCTTCTGGCTGGAATTGATATATGCGTAAGATTTTGCGTGCCATTCATAGCGGGTAAAATCGGATGGGATAACAATTCGTTCTTCTTGTTTGGAGTAATGACTATGGCGATGGGTAGAGTAGGTAATAAATGAATGTTTTATTATTTTAAAGAATATATTATTTGAATAAAAAGAAATAACGCACTGTGGAATGACTAGATTTCATAGGTAGTGCCAAATCTGACCCCTTTCAGTGATTTTGATTTGCATTTAGCTATGTCCGGAATCATTGCCAGCTTTCAAACTGACGATTCATTGAAGACTCTTTGTGTATTATAAATGTTTATAGAGGGCTACTACCAGATTACTTTCCATCAAGTGATACGTTTGGCTTACCTTCACAGTTTTAATCATAAAAAAAAACAATACGTTTAAAGGTTTTTGTGGCTCGACTCCACCCTTTTATGGTTCGACTCCGGAGGCACGATTCCACTTCTATTTCTGCCTAATAACAATAGTGTTAAGCACTACTGCATTCTAGTTTGAAGGGTGTATGGGAAACATATTTATGTGAGAAGTTGAATCTTAGTTCTCAACAATGGGTTGCTGTCTAATCTGAGATGTCTATAGCAATAGTGGCCACTATCCTTCAAATGAACTGCATGCTCTATAATATTACAAAACAAGCTAATAATGTATCCCCACTTTTTTACAGTTTTGGCCTATTGTCAGACGTATTCCGTAGTTCTACTCGTGGCAGTCATGATCGGTTTCGGTAAGGGGTTGAGGACGGTATTCATGGCGTTAGTGATACCAACTCATGTGCCTCTTCACAAACTACCCGGCGCCACTGGCATTCAGCTCCTCACTGCTGGCATCGTGTATATGGGTCTTGGCCCTGTTGTTGGTACGTATCGTCGATATGCATGGTTTTGTTTTTAGCATGGAAATCGTCCTGGTTTTAACATTTAAAGGTAGTGGAACCATTTGTTAATCGACTCCACCAAACCTATGTCTTTCTAATAACAGCAATGTTAAGCAATGATGATTTGAACGATGGGGAAAGAATACATACTTATCCGAAGCTTCCCAATTTAGTCCTCAGAAGTAGCAACGATGATTTGAACACGGATTTAGATTTGAGATGGAAGAAAAGATTGGACCTTATATGGGATTATTTACTAATAGCCATAGACGGCATAAGCCATGTACCATCAGGTAGACTAATTGCTGGTTTGCTACTCGTTATAATTAAAAAAATATTAATGAAGTGAACGTAGTACTTAACCAATGATGTAAAGTAAGTGCGAGTTGGACTAGACATTTTATCAAAATTTATTGAACAATTTAGGTCTATCTATGTGCATATATAATGTGAATAGCGTAGATATACGTACCCAAAAACCAAAAACTACATACTTTAATCATTAATTTCATATTTTTAATCGATTTCCTCAATAGGAATACATGAAGTTTTCGGTTCATTACGTACATTTTTGATACTCATAATTTGAATTGGTGTCATGGGTATTCATTATAATACACTCAAATATTTATTTAGGGACACAGATCTGATAACTCCTTCTCTCTTATATGTTGTGATAAAGTAAAAAAAATATGTTTTATTCTATTGCAGGTTGGATTAAGGATTCTGCATCAATAGCTGTAACTTTACACTGCTTAAACATATTTACTTGGCTCACAGCGATCTCTTGGGGCTTAGAAAAATACTTCACTGCCCGAAAACAGAAAAAACTAGAAGAAGAATTGATTAAAACTTAAATAGTATTAAAGATTAAAGGCCGCTATTGTATTTATTAGGGTAAAGTACTTTATTAGTGAACAAAGAGATTATTTGTAAACGGGACACCAATTACGATGTAGATTAAATGAACAAAGACCCTACCAATGTACTGAGGTCAACCGAATTGTCAGTTACGTGCATGTCACACGTGTTAGAGAGACAGTCCGTCAATATTTAATACGTTTGTTTAGCGAATTATTTAGGTAAATTTTTTATGATAAATGTGAGTGAAGTGAGTATTTGCATGTATAAATTGTTGTTTTTAATAGTGATAAATAATATTACGAAGCGTTACTTACTCGATATGTATATGTAAGAGGTTATGAAATAAAGTTAGATAAATATTATTAAGCTATATGATTTTAATGAAACTGACAGATTGCATTTATCGCGATATAAACAAATTATTAACTGACAATAATCAATGACATTATTATCTGGCATATTATAAATATAGTTAAAATCGTACGTTCCACTTTAAAATATATGATAGATTATAAAACAAAATTAAATCTAAATGTCTTACCGAACGTATGTTTTCGAGCATATACTTGTTTAATAAGTGCCTGTAAACTAATAATAGCAATGTATCCATTGCTATAATTGTACCTACTTGGTAGTGTTGGTAGGAATATTATTATCATTAAAACTTCAAATTCCTTAGAATTCCTAGAAAATATAAAAATGCAAAATTTCTGTTCAAATATTTTTGTACCCTTATTTACGGAAAATAAACATAAATGGAAACTAAGTGCCATGAATGGTACGAAGTGCTTGCTCACTACGGGCCATAATCTCAATCGTACTCTACTCCATATAGAACAGGGTTTCTACGAAGTTTATAAGATGCCACACCTATTTCTGCCTTATAACAGCAGTGTTAAGCGCTGCTGTGCTCTAGTCTGAAGGGTGTGGTAAAGGAGACACACTTATCCGAAGCTATGCAACTTAGTCCCCAGGAGTAGCAACGCATCTATAGCCGATCTCATGTACGAGTGTGATCTTATCTGGGGTGATTACAGATGTCCATGAGCGGCAGTGACTTCTTACCATCAGGTGGGCTGGATACTCGTGTGCTACATTCATAACATAAAAAAAATTAGAGATACGGTGCCAGTACTAAGGTATAAAATGGTCCGAAACCTAAGAACGGCTTCACGTTAGTAATAAGAGTAACGGTAATACCTCTATGTTAAAGTTATTTCTTGTTTGTCACTTGCTAAGTATTCAATCTTTAAGTATCAATAATGTGTTTGGAATCATTAAGTATTCATAGCTATGTATCATTTTATCAATTCTTAGGTATTTCAAGATAATGCATTTGATATATACAAGAGTAAATGCAATTATATGTCGGTATTTTATTATGTAATATACTCGTCATAATCTATTATCAAGTAATTAGGCTTAACTCACTGTTGCTAAGTTATTTAGTAGCGTATAAATAGATTAGGTCCTATTAATGAAATAATTACCGGGTTTTTGTAACAAAGTTTCGTACCGGGTCTTGCGGTAGGAATTGAATGCTAGTGTTCATAATGCAAGAAAAAACGTTATGCTCCTACAAGCTAATTTCGTAAAAAATACTTGTTAGTTGTTGTTGTAAAGTATAAGTACGTGGGGTAAGGGGGAGAACAACAATAACGTCTAGTCGACCCCAATGGCCAACCTCACCTGCTCGCGGTGCCCCCTGCTAGACAACAGACGAGGACATGGCGACCGAGTAGTGGCGGTATAACCACGCACTTGCCTGGCACATACACCGGCTAGAAGAGGTTTCAGCAGCCTGGCGACCTAAATAGTCGCCGAACGGACTGATGCAGAAGGCAACGGGAAACCACTGCATTAAAATTCCCTAGTAAATCAGCATGGAAAAGTTTAATAAAGCCACGGCCCCGAGTGCCCGGCGTCCCTTGGATGGGACAGGGGTGCGAAGAATCCCCGGGCGGCCATATAAAATAGGAACCTGGAATGTACGAAGTCTGAACAGCCCAGAAAAAATATACAATGTGTGTAAGGAAATGGATCGACTCCACATAGATATCCTCGGACTAAGCGACGTTAGATGGAAGCATCATGGTGAACATCGGGTGGATAACAACCATGTCATGTATTACTCTGGGTCGGAAGAATCGTCAAACATGCATGGTGTGGCCGTGATCATAAATACGCAATCTTTAAATACACCTATCACATTTGTGCCTGTTTCAAACCGTGCTATGATGATTCAAATTCAGTCTAAACCCATGAACTTAAATGTTATCCAACTTTACGCCCCTACTACGGAAGGCTCAGATGAAGATGTCGAAGAACTCTACAAGCAAACGGAACAACTATTAAAAATAACTAAGAAACACGACATTAACATCATCTTAGGAGACATGAACGCCAAGGTTGGTAAGAGAGAAGTAAAAGGCACAGTGGGAAAATATGGACTGGGTGAAAGAAATGACAGAGGAGACAGGTTAGTTCAGTTCTGTCAAGATCAAGAATTTGTCATCATGAACACATATTTTCAATTACCACCTAGGAGACTGTACACATGGACCTCACCCCGTCATAAACCCGGCCATATTATTCGAAATCAAATCGACTACATTTTGATCAACAGTCGATTCAGAAACTGTGTGAAGAGTGCTAAGACATACCCAGGTGCTGATATAAGATCAGATCACAACCCAGTGGTTGCAGAAATGCTACTTGTCTTAAAGAGGATACGCAAACGACGGCCTAATAATAAAGTCAACATCCGGAAGATAGGTGACATGAACTGCAAATCCAAGGTAATAAGAGAGATCAATGAATGGGCTATAGAAGCTAAGCAGTCTCATGAGTCTGTTGAACATCAATGGTACAAACTAAAAACTAAAGTACACGAAATTAATGCAGACATTCTAAAACCGGATAAGTGGGTTGCCAAAGAGACATGGATGACTGAAAAAATCTATCAGCTAATGGAGAAAAGAAGACTTCACAAAAACGACAACGAGCTGTACAAAAGCACAGACAGAGAAATAAGAAGAGAAGTTCGCTATGCCCGTAACACATGGTATAGTAAGAAGTGTGATCGTCTTGAAGATCTTCACAACAAACACGATGCATTTAACTTGCATAAAGAGATCAGAGCCATGGTAGGAAGAAAATACCCGACGCACCAATTAGTAGACGACAATAATCTCCCGATATTAGACTCTGAAGAGAAAAAACGTATCTGGGAGAAATACATTAAGAACATGTTTGCAGACAGCTCAAGAAGTCTCAATGCCGATACAAACACACACGAGGGACTTCCAATTCTAAAGGACGAAGTTAGGAAGGCGCTACTCAAGGCAAAGACAGGAAAAACTGCGGGTCCAGATAACGTCTACGTAGAAGTGCTTAAATTGGTGGAAGAAGAAAACATGGGTTCCTTAACAAAGCTTCTAAACCTGGTGTATGATACAGGCCACATTCCGCAGGACTGGTTAAAATCTGTCTTTATTACTCTCCCAAAGAAGCCCAATGCGAAAAAGTGTGAGGAATTTAGGACCATCAGTTTAATGAGCCAAGTGCTGAAAATACTCCTCTCAATCATTCATGAGCGCATCAGGGTCAAAGGTGATGAACAACTTGGGGACAGTCAGTTTGGTTTTAGATCTGGAGTGGGCACAAGAGAAGCATTGTTTGCAATACAGGTTTTGGTCCAAAAATGCAGAGAAATGCAACAAGATGTCTTTCTTTGTTTTGTCGACTACGAAAAGGCATTTGATCGAGTTCTTCATGATCGAATGCTTGACATCCTACAGGACATTGGTCTTGACGACAAAGACATCAGATTCATCAAAAGCTTGTATTGGAATCAACAGGCCACTGTAAGAGTAGACGGAGAAGAAACCAACGCTGTTGATGTCCAAAAAGGGGTAAGACAGGGATGCATTTTATCACCTCTCCTCTTCAACCTTTATTCAGAAGACATAATAACAAAAGCTCTTTATAACCACGACTGTGGTGTAAAAATAAACGGCCGAAATATTAACAACTT
>DWNY01001200.1:0-13203 GCA_018250635.1 Telegonus apastus | reverse complement strand
CCTATTTTTTACTATTAATTTTATCGCAATCTTGGTTGAAAGATATTTCTTAAGTAGTTAATGTAATAAGTAGTAAGTATTTTTTTGCTTTAAGTACTACTTAGGATCACGGTTGGATTTTAAGCAACTTTAGAGAGAAAACTTCGGAAACAACACTGGAACATTTTTAAATTCGACAAGATTGGTATTTTAAAGACGTCTTCGATGACGTCTTTGTGAAATATTATTGGCGACACCTGTTGAGAAGTTTCGGAAAATTTTCACACGCATCTTGTCAAAGATAAAGGACTAATGAAATATAATTTCACTTGAACAATTCCGGATATGTTTATCCAATGGCAATCAAAGAGCTGTTATCATTAAATAGTTTTAGACCGTTTTCCTTCCTGAATGCAATCGTGATTTTCGGTTCTCATTACCGTTCGATTGACCTCGTCTATTGTGTTTAGAAAACTTTCGAAATGTAGCTTGTTTCTCAATTTCCTACTTATAATCATACTACTAAGAGGAAAGATACTGTTATGATGACTAAGATGTACAGCACAGGAGCTAGCTTGAGATTGTTTCGATTTTGCTTATAATCTAAAGTAATTGAAGAATCAGACCTAAATAAATAAAGAGTTAATAGACAGTAGAGTAGAGCTAATGTCACTCAGTTGAACCGTAGAAATCGTAGAATGAAAACTTGCGCTTCCTTGTATAATGAAATAAAATGACAAATCATTTCAATGATTTGCAAAAGTAAAAGCTAATTTTTATAGCATTTTGCTTGGTCACTGAGCTTATTTTGATTGTGGTTTTCATGTAAGGTTAGGTACGTTATAGCATATTTTAGTTTCCTTATGTTGTGTGATTTCTTATTACACTCAGTGAGTGGCGGGCTTCGTAGAAATATTTCTTGGAATGTCTTACACTTTTGAATCAAGTAAATACGACCCGTTTCTTTATTTTGTAACATGGCAGACATTTTTATCATTTTTAGTCATTTCTTTTTCCGTTTCATCTCTGCTTGGGCCTTTTTCAAACTCGCTTAAAAAGTTAAGACTTCTAAAAAATGTAATAAGTTAGCGGCATTTGCAGCGTTAAGCTAACAATATCATGTTATTTCTAATAAAGGCTAGTATTTAGTAACAAAATAGTTTCTAATCCAATGTAGTTAAGTAGCTTACTAGCTAATTGCTAACAAGGTTCGTTAAAGCTTTTAATATTGAAATGTGTATATGTGCTGTTATGGACCATTTAAGTACCATAATTCGTTATCACATAAATTTTGTTTCTTCGCAGCTTATTTTAATAATCGAAATGATGATAGAAATTAAATATTCTTCTTTAATTAATAATCAATTCCTGACATGTGTACCGTGTTTTGTATAGTTATGTATTTCTAGTATTTATTCCAAAGTACCTTACTCTAGTGCTAATTTCATCTAGTTATCCCCTTTTTGTTCAAAAATAGCTCCAACCCCTCGCGGCACGAGTTTTATGGATGCTCGTAAAGCTTTGGTTTACTTAGTTCCGGTTCTTAAAATATTCCGTTAATGCTTTCCTGAGCATTGCAAGATACTGTGTTTGAAAGACAACTTGCTCTGCAAAATTTTATCCTGGCTCTAATTTTTACTATTTTGAATCTTACTAAGCATTACCATCGTTGTTAACCACCACTCCTGAGAATGCATTCTCTTTCAGAATGAGAAGGGTCTCACAAGGGCGATTATTGATTGGCTATGTTACTCCGAGACGATTTGTTTTACACGTGTCGTCTGACTTATCTCTTATTAATTGAATATTTTTAATATGCTCCTTTGTATGGTAATTTTGAAAGTATGTGATTTACTGAAAGTATCTAGCTTGGTTTAACTTATGAAGAAGAATAATGTCATCAGGCATTGTGATAATGGTGTGTAGCGAAAAAAGAATACGTTTATTTTTCACTCATACACTGACATCGTCGCGTGCAGAACTCTAGTGTTTTATATGCTGAGCATTAACGCCGATGGCCGTTGGCGCGCAGGCAGATACGTATCCGTACCTAAGTACGGTGTACGGTATCTAGCGTCTGGCGTTGGATTAAGTCGGTCTTAGACAACTCGTATTTACTTTTAAGTAACGTACAAGAAAAAGGAGTTAAGTGGAATGAAGTGCAACGTTTAAACGCCTTAAATGATAGCGACTGTGCTGGTGTTTTTTTGTGAGATTCTATGCAATTTGTTTATACCGGGTTATTAATTGTATTTCACACTTTAGCATTTTACGCTGGGATTCGAATATATTTTATTGTAGTTGATATGCCAAATGTAATTTTAAATAATGGTAATCTGTATCTGTATATATGATAAGAATGTAACGTAGTCTGTGTGTTTAAAATTACTTACCGCCAAAATAACGGGATGAATATACATAGAACGAATCTAAACTTAACATTTAGGCATTATTTCGTCGAGATCGATCCACTCTATCAAAACTTATTACAATTTAAAATCAGAAATAACTTTTTTATGCCGAATTATGCACGTACGCGAATAGTTCTACCTTAGTGGACTAGATGGCGTTATTGTAAAAACATCACTGACTCACGAGAAAACTTCTTAATGCAAATGGCAGAACAACGTTCGCCTGGTCAGCTAGTATGTGTTAAAACGAGAAGCTAACATGTAAATTGAGTGATGTTCAACCATAGACTTAGAATTATTTCGCTACTTCAACAGAAACATATACAAATATTTTTGCACCGTGAACAGAAAACTAAATGTCACGAGAAAATATTTTTTCTTTTTTGTTTATTATTTTTTTGGCGAAATCGCTGTCTATCAGTTCAAGATCAAAAATACTGTACGTATTTATCTATATTATGCATACGTTTTCTATTGTTTTCACGGTAATTATTTCAATGTTATGCACCTCCTATGGGCGAATTCACCCGCATGCGTTTTTTAAACACAGGAATTCAAAATATTATCGGCGGTTTACATATCGGAGTGACGTAAAGTGTTATTACTCATGTGGGACATATGTATATGACGCGTGGATTGTCGCAAACCTATGGGTTTGCACCTAGTTTTCTTCCATTTGATACTATGATGATATACATTTCCATGACTAATAATGTACTGAGCAGGCGAGATGGGCTCAATCTTTTAGCAGTTATCTAACAGTTAACGGTTGACACGATTTTTGCCTTTGTTGCGAAATTGATATTTTTAGCAAAAACTATCCACGTTTTTCCACACCACTGCTCCAGCGACAGCTGTCTTTTGTGTTTTAACGACAGATTTCTCATTTTGACTGTCTTCGAGCTTTTTATAGATATGACAATAGAAAGCTTTTTCTACGTTAAATAGGTATGTTTTGGTTGATTTTATCCTCTGCGCCGTTTTTGTTTGTTTTGTGAAAGCTGTAGAATTTCAATGATTTACAGATTTTTTATAATAGAGTTCAGTGACATTCGGAGTTGTTGATTTGCTTCATATTGCTTTTAAATAGAACAATTAACTAGATAAAAAATTGGTGAGACTATTCACTTGTACAAATAGGCCTCATTGCTTGAATTTATGTAGATGATGCTTGGATTGTGAAAAGGGGTCTATTAAGCTATAGGATAAAGCAAAAAATGTAGTCTTTCATGCTAATAAAACTGCTAACGAACAAGCTATATGTAAAGAGACTTGAAAGTTATCGCATTCGCGTCTGAAAAAATAAGAAGATTGAAAGTATTCTCACGTGACGACGAAGTGCCAGTAACCCATAACACCGCGTGGCGAACGATCATGAAACAATCGGCCATTGAGTAACAGATCCCTGTTTGCACAACTGCTTGCAATTGTACACTTGCTGTAACGTCGCGATGGCGACAAGGCTCCGTGTCAATTGTGGGATTTGTATACAATGGTAGAGTATATGAAAACGATGTATTTATTGATGGACTTTACATCCTATTATTATTGGTGCTGTTAGAATCTTATCACAGTCCATACTTTTTTCTTGAGAGCAATGTCTCGAGTGTGCTCTTATTTTATTTACTTATCTGTACTAAAGCATGCCATTATATATGTTATATCTTACTCATGTTTATCTTAGTGACAATATGATCCCATTTATATTTAAAATTTCCAAGAAGTGATTGTACAGTTAAAAACCTAACACCTGTGGGACTAAATTTTAATTAGCATCCAAGTAATTAAGAAACTAGTTTTATCATTTATCGTTCTGAATATAATATCATTGATTGTGGTTACTTCGCAAACCACCATATATCACCGGCCTATAAGATAGGGCCGTGTTGTAATTGGACACTAAGCGATGTAGGCATTAACTTTTGAAACTGCCAGCTAACACAATATGTACCTTGTTGTATATCAGCTAAAAGGCCTAAAGTCAGGAGGACGAGGTAAAACACACAGATAAACACTTTCATGTCATTTATGTGCATCAGTAATTAAATATTAATGGCTCTGCATTGAACAATCGTTCATGGAACCTCCCTGTTCATTGAACCTTCGTACAACGCAACGTTTGTGACGACCATGGTCATTAGCGGGTTATAGAAGGAATGTAGAGGACAAAAGTGAATCGGGAATGACGCAAGTCGTCTTGGACAATTATTCATTGAGCAATATATTAAGCGTTTTAGGATTTCGATAACTACGAACTACACCTCAGACATAGATGTTATTATTATAAGCAAGCAGGCAGGATGCGCATGGATTTGCAGTCGATAATATTTAATTGCACTATCATCCGGTCAATTTCTTTGCTGACTCTGGGTTTTTTGTAAAATATAGGCAAGCGTGCGTACGTTTAAAATTACTTCAATCAATCATTTACAAAATTTGTCATGTTATGTTATGCGCAGATGTTCCATGAGAAATACACCACAAGATTCAAAAACTCCATTTGATAGTGTTCCACCATATATGCTGAGAAAATTCTTGTCTTATCACTTTTTAATTACTTAATAATCTGATTTAGATCATTAGGTCAATAATTATCTTGTAAATTATAATTATAATATTTAATTACTATAATATGGCTGTACCGTTATTACGTAGGTACATATTTTCATAAATATTATGGTTACCTAAAATTGGTGTTACAAATTTGTTTTCTTTGTAATAGTATAAGTGTTATGTATGTCAACACAATAAGGAAAGCGCATGATATGGCGATATTGGGTCATTGGACTATAATGAGATTTCGATTAAAACTTGTACACAGTTGAACTAATATTGATTAAAATAAATTTATCGTATTATGATTTATGTGAGATCAACAGATAGGTGATATTTAATATTGTTGATGATATATTAATTGATTCGTTTTTTTTTAATTATATCCTTTGCTAGTAAAGCTTGATTATACCGTTTGGCTATGAAGCTAGATTCATTGGCTAATGATAAAATTTCTACGTCAATGGTCTTTACTATCAAGATCTACTTAAGTATGTAACACTTCTCATATAACAAATCCAAACAGTCTGTTAAATAGAACATGTTTTAGACCATTTCCAAGCACCGGTCCTATTTCTGCGAACAATTTGTCATAAATGTTTCTGCCATGTATTTTCCATTTTATTGGTATCAATCAGGTACCATTTGCAATATAACGGTTTGAAAACGATAAATCGGGTCGTGTAAACGTGCGAGTATTGCTATCGATTTATATGCTAAAGCTTACATTATATTGTATTCCTATTGATATTCGTTGTCAGAGATGGATGCTTCCATCAATGTTTCCCATTTATTCCCAAATGTATGTGTAACATTAATGTATTCATAAATTATATTTCAGAATAAGTAGGAGAAAGACTAGTAGGAGAAAGGCAGCATTTGTAGAATACATGTGTAAAATCACTGTAATGTTGATTTAATACATTACATTTTAAGTCAGCTAATGCTGCAGCTTTTGTTTTCTTAAGTTAATTACCTTTTCCAAAGGTATTCTGAAAATAATTTCCATTGTTTCAGGTACCAGGCTGAATCTCGACAATAATCTCATGTCGCAACGGACATTCCCGCGATATCTCGAATTCAATTACGACAAGACTGATTTTTAGTAGTTTAAGTGAAACGCACATTCCGAGAAGTTAAGCGAACGATGCAATAGTTAAACACGAAGAAGATAAAGGCAAAGGAGACAGGAAGGAAATAAGCGAAGATGTTCAAGTTACTCGGAGGGTTGAGTGTGTATTTCAAGTATCAGCCGATTAAGATCGACAATGCGGTGTTCAGGCTTCACAACGTATTCACGACAGTACTGTTACTTACTTGCTCGTTGATAATCACGGCGACGCAGTATGTGGGGCAACCGATACAGTGCATCGTGGGTAGCGGACTCCCGGCCAACGTGGTCAACACGTTCTGTTGGATCACGTCGACTTTCACCATGCCAGACGCTTTTGCGAGAGAGGTAAGAATCTAATTGCATTTATGACTTGATTAAATGCTTCGTAAATTAGTAACGTCTGTTCTCTGCTTGTTTCTAAAGAGTGAGTGTACTTCACAAATATAAATAAGAAATTCCTTAAAATGAGGTTAGAATTTGATGCGTAATTTTGCTTTTCATTAGGTAAAACTTTCTCTTTAAGAAATATAAACCAATATGCATCGTCTATTTAAACTTTAAGTTTTCTAGATAGTGTAAATGGAGAAATTTTGTTCAGAAATATGTAGCTGCTTCTCTTAATTATGTCCTGATAGAATTTCTCCGGAACATGTTTGTTCCCACCAATCATAATATTGCAGTTCTGGCGGGCGGCCAGAAGCGAGCTATTAGCAGGTCTGTTTCCTTTGTAGCCATTGTTTGTCGTCTGCTCGTGACTTGGTTCTGTCATTATTTATTTCCTTACTTCTTACTTACATACCTACATTTCAATACAAAAATTGATTTATTTTAATTTTAAAGCCTAAAGGTGAGTAGAGTATAGTAACAATACCTTTACTCCTATTTCTTTGTGATTACGCTGCTTTTCGATTAAAGCGATTAAAGAAAAGAAAAAATGAAAGAAATAAATTCGATTAAAGGGCAGGATAGTTTTATTTAAACGCAGTGGTCCCATTTACTCCTTTGATAATAAGAATACATTTGTCTTCGGCGCCACTAAGAAACCCTATTAGTTTGAGTTGGTTGTAGATATAATTGTTTACTGTGCAAGGCGGCACCGCGTGTTTATTTACCTAAGCTGGTTCCATATTCTTTTGGTACCACCTACTTGATTAACTTATAAAGGAAATACAAGATCGTGGTGATCGATTAAATCTCGGTAATGTATTCATTATTATTATTTTTTATGATCTTGAAGTAGCAAACGAGCATGTAGCTCTCCATATGGTTAGTGGCCACTGCCACCCATGGACATCTGTAATCAACCACAGATAAGATCAGAGTCCTACCTAAGGTTGGCCACAGATGCGTTGTCACCCTTGAGGACTAAGTTGGAACGCCTCGAATAAGTATGTCACCCTTACCGCACCCTTCAGATCAGAGCACAACAGCGCTAAACACCGCTGTTATAAGGCAGAAATAAGTAAGGCGGCGGTGCCGCCTTTAAATATAAGTAATATTAATTACACATTCCTGTTACCTCGTTTAGTTATAATCAATTCTTGCATAATCGTCGCTAACCAGAAGGGAGATGTAAGGAATATTGTTATTATGATATTTACTTGGAATATATTGGATCATTGCTTATTTTGTATTCATACAAGTGCGTCAGTACTGTTAGTAAACTCTAAAATTAACCACAGGACAATTAGCGCGGTGTCGTCGGTCGCGTCTAGTAATTTGCAAAGCAAAGCTATGTGGTTGCGATTTTATTCGGGTCAATCAAAGTCGCTGTAGCTTAATGACCCTTGAATTCATGTCTTCTGAAATGTAATTGAAGTGAGAAACCATCTTGCAGTTTGTTTGAAAGTGGTTGATGTCGCTCTTGAACATCTAAACATCTAAACAACCCTGAACAGAATTGTGTTTTAAACGGTAGGCGATCTTACATGCGTTACCCTAACGACTAACTTGGAAAATTGTATCAACTGTTTATGCCTTACTGTTTCTTTCACACCAGAATACGTAGTTATTCGAGGTGTTCCAACTTAGTCCTCAGGTAGGTAGCAACGCATCTGTGACCGACCTACCGTACGATCAAATAGGACCGATCTTATCTGGGGTTTATTACAGATGTCCATGGGCGGCACTGGCCATTTACCATCAGTTGGGCTGCATGCTCGTTTGCTACAACAATACCACAACTAACACTATTGCTAGATACAGGAATTCAAGTTCCTTAAAGTTCTACTAACTTTGGTACAATATAGTAGGCTTTTAAATTAAGGCTTCTAATTAATTTCTTATCTGCTGACAGTGCATTTTTATAAATGCAAAATGTGTCCAAGCGGATTAACCCATACTTTTGCAAATATTATTAGCTTATGTGATAATTTATTGCTACGATTATGCCAAAACTTCTATCCTAACAATTCGGTTATAGGTCCCATTGTTAGTCAAATATTCGTACGTCCTTAAAACGTAACTGTCCACTCGTTCGACACTTGTTCAATACACTGAAAATCTGCGGATCTATTACACGAGTGCGTCACTAGGGGTCAAAGCAATCTGACTACGCACAATGGCGCAAATCTGTGTTGCAGCCAATTGAGCGGTGCGGGCGAGCGGGTAACTGCCCATTTCCTCCATAAACCACTTGGTGAACGCTGCAATATGTCACGTGCTTATTTTATTGGCAAGGAGATGAAGTGGCAGATCTATTTACATGTCCATTTTACTTAGTGGCCTATTGGTGGCACTCGAGGTCAACGGGATAAAGCGTCTATCAGATGCAATTTCTTGTGGGTTTTATCAATGTAGGTAGATGTATTGTCGTCTTTGGAGAAGTGTGGCATTTTAACTTATCCTCGTTAGGAGCTTCCGGTAGAAATTCTTCTTCTGATGATGCATTGCTTCGCCTTTAGACCTAGCTGGGACGTGTCTGACTAATATGGCCAGAACACGGTGAAGTGAGTGTTGTGGTCGCGCTACCACAATCGCATCGATTTGAATAGTTCCTTAATGATCATCATGATAATAAAGATGTAATATGTAAATAATCGATCGATACATTAAATAAGGCGATTTTTATTCTATTATAATAGAAATATAACGTTATCAGGTCACTGCTTCCCATAGACATCTTTAACTAAGTGCAAATCGATTACAAATCTTACAAACCAATCACAGATCCGTTGATTGATTTATAGGATTAATCCAGAAGGTCTGATGGATTAGGGCTAAGTAGGCACGCCTCACAATCGTTGTGTTAATAATAAAACAATTTATATATGAATATCCTTACATTACGTATCCGTCATGTGTTCTCATTACATTTGATTCATTCATAAATTCCACATTACACGTAATAGGTACTCTGTACCGATTAGGTAAATATCGTGAGTAATATCCTGCGAGGATACGCTATGAATTATGCGAGACGTGATAAATTATCTCAGGACGTAGTTGTGACGTAAAACGGCACTGACGTAGACTGTAGACAGTCTAGCATAATTAAAAACAGTAACGCAATTCCATCAACCCAATTAAATTATATCCACTAATCTTTTTTGAGTGATTAAAAAGCACCCGTTGTGGTTCGACGCCTTGGGCACCATCACCACACGTATTACTGACTGAGAACAGCAGTGTTAAACGCTGTGCTGTCTAGGGTTGATTACTGTTGAGTACAGTAAGTAGCATAGGCGGCAATGATCACTTCCCATCAGATGAGCAGCTTACTTGTTAGTACTGTCGTATTATAAAAAATAACAACTATTTCACACTTATAATTAACATTAAGATTTCGTATTTTGTGGCTGCTATGTACGCACAGGCACGTGCACTCGTGCACTCAGGTCTGGAACAGATGATTTTCGTTTTACAAATTAATTTGTACTTCTGCCTAGCCGAAAGGTGATTTAGGAAACGTTCACGGTTCAGATTATAAGACAAGGATTATCAAGCAGTTGATTAGTTCAAAACCAAAATTCTGGTATTCCCGCTCGATACACTCGTGAACAATGTCGATCACAATTCTACGTAATCTATTCTAATGTAAGATCCCACAGGGGACAGGACATCGCGGGCTGTTAGTACATTGAAGTTTTTTGCTCCAGGTGGGAAGGGAGGTGGCGCATCCTGGTGTGATGAACGAATATGACAGCTCACAGGAGAAGAAATACTACACGTACTACCAGTGGGTGTGCTTCGTGCTGTTCTTTCAGGTTTGTATGCGTGTTTCTGCTTGGGATCAACACAACGGCGAATACACATGTGTGTACTGAACGGTCATGTCTACTGACGGCTACTATCTGGCGATAACTAATTAATCTAATTAACGTTAAGTTTGTTCTCGTTCTTGGACTTGTATCGTCGAAATGTATTGCTTTACTCGTGGATAAAGATTGTATGTCTCATAATAGTATAAGGCTGTGGAGTTATCCCTGCCGCCCGATGCATCATAGCACAGCACAGTGCTAGAAATAGATGCTTTATAACAGCAGTGTTGATCGCTGCTGTGTTTTAATTTGAACGTTAAATAAGGGAAAGGCATAGTAAAAGGGTCAGCTTATTCTTCAGGGACAGCTATGCATCTGGGTGAATCTGATCTGATCTGAATTGATTCGATTGTAGATGTCCTTAAGCGAACGGTGCCACTTGCAGGAAGATAGAATATCTATCTAATTATCTTCCAACGGTATTTTAGATTTTTTTAATATTATGATAATAGGATTCATAGCTTATCTGGGGTTGATTACAGGTGTCTACGAGTAGCAGTATCCACTTATCAACAGGTGGACTACATACTCATTTGCTGCTTCTATCCAATAAAAAGTCTTATAGTTTCAAGTTTGTGCAGAAATTTCACTTACACTTTTTGCCTTTTGATACCAAGCTTTTAAAGTTTTATATTGTTAATTTTAGTATTTTGTCAATTCTTTCCTTAAAAAAAAACTATTATTTGTCATTCATCGTCATTCTATCCAAAAAATATATGAACAAAATTTTCTTAGAACACTTCTATGTGACAAATTTCCTTATACCTGTACACATACATACTATCACGTATCGTGTGTTACTAGGCGTTGGACGACGTTATAACGAACAGCTATTGTTTCAACGACATTACTTGAGACGTGTCGTATAAATATTTACACATGCGGCTTCTATTGAGACAGAGAGATTGTATCAACATTATTTAGCAGTACTTTTTCAGCTAAATCATACTTGCTAAGATGGGATTTCGACGGCATAGAAGTAGCAAATAAGCATGCAGTCCATCTGTAAGTGGCCATTGCCACCCTTGCCACATCTTTAAAACCAGAACACAGCAGCGCTTAACACTGCTGTTATGAGTTCTACCATCTTAATTTTTAGGATTACTTTTTAAATTCTACGTAAATTTGTGACTACAAATGTCTACTGGAACAGTGAGAAGTATTTTGCAGGCCTTTCCCATTTGTGTGCAAAGACCCAAAAGTAGACATAGACAATGTTTCCTAGACATTCATAGACATACAGACAAACAACCATTATAAATTAGATTTTTTTTTATTTGCTTTAAAATAACTGGGAAAACTCTCAGAAAGAATAATATTTACGTAGGATTTACGATAGGCATGACCCTATGAATATCGGTCTTTGGAATGGGATTATATCACTTCGTTCAGTTCCGTATACATTCTGAGTCATAGAATTAGTACATTCAATCTTTGTACATGACTCATTAATTTTAGCGCCCACTGACTAATAATAAAATTGTCATTAATACAAATTATTTCCAGTTAAGATTCATTGGGGCTAATTTAGTGGCTTACTGACATAAGCGACAAATCAAAGCAATGACAGTATACGTCAAATATAGTATACAAGGAAAGCGTATAACAAGGAAAGCGAATAACAAGGAAAGCGTATTTATAGATATCTCTCTTATATTTTTATAAGCAAACGGGTGTGCAGTCCATCTAATGTTAAGTCGCTGCTGAACATGAGCGTTTGTAACCAACTTCATACAGAACAGGGGTTGCTACACCCTAAGACTAAGATGGTTCTGTCACATGTGAGCTGGCAACCGCACCCTATCAACAAAACACAAGAACTGTTTCACGCTAGAAATAGGTGTGGTGGCGATATCTCTTTTATCGAATCATATTCGGTCTATCCCCTAGATCTGGATTTAACCAGAACCAGATTAAGTTGAAGTCAGCTTGTAAAAGGAACCTACGTCTATACAAAGTAAATCCTTAAAGTGCAATAACGTTAGTTCACTCGATTCAAGTGCTAACCTCGGTTAAGCTGTACTAACTGCCGGCTAGGCGTGATGTTATTGTTGCCTATTACGTAGTATGCATATGACTTCGCATTTTATATCTCATTTAGCTGCTTAGGGGATGAATTATCAATGCATATTTCTTAAAGTTTATGTATGAGATATAAGGACCGCATGTATGTTATTTAATGCTAATGTAACTCGTTAGTTTAGTAACACAGTTTATGAGTCAGTGTAACGTTTTATTTAGCACAAGGTTTATATCAAAACTCGTAATAAATAAATATATGAAATTTGCCTGTTTCCGTACAGTTTACCGTCAATTCCGGTGGCGCTCCGTACCTGATCTCTTAATACCTGGGCTTAAAAATAAATAGATTTCCAAATTGGAAGCTGTACGATGACATTGGTATTTTTGAACGTATAAAGCCGTAGATTTACAATTAATAAGGAAATGATTAAACCGCGCACCACTAATTAAGTATGGACGTAGCGGTCTTTTGTGGGTTTATAAATGGAAACATCTATACAGACAAATAAAATTGAAGTGTATGTTTGTAATGTCAATATAACTGCTTTTTACTGCAATTCATATGGAAGCATACACGATGCGTATAACAAATAAAATAATTATGTTTGTCTGTTCCAGTCTTCGAAACACTGGACCGATTTTGAAGGAACTTTTACTGGCAGATAGCTGATGGTATAAGACGGTTTTTTTAATATTCCGCGTAGTAACGTGCGCTTAGTTAATGTCAGGGTACATTAAATCCAGTTATTACTTTGTTTATATGTAGATATCTCATGTTACAGTTTTTAAACGAGTGAGACCACGGAACGTAACTAGTATTTTAATAAAATAATACATACCATATTGCTTCGTCTATGAGAAAAAC
>DWNY01001199.1:0-13204 GCA_018250635.1 Telegonus apastus | reverse complement strand
ATTACCCTATGTTATTGATGATAGAATACATTAATTTTTATGTATAATTGTATTTTTGGTTTATTTTTTCCTTTTATTTCCTTTTCAATTTTTGTTTCGTATAGGAAAGATCTGCTCTTAATTATCACTGTCAATTTAGCGAGTATGAAACTTCTGAATTTGACCTCTTTTTGTCAAAATATGGAAACGGTACCTCATAACGAAACATGTTTTAAGAGTGCTTTAAATTACTCTTAGCGTTAGTAATTAATTAAAAATTGCCTTTTGTCAATTTTTCACTGATAACACCATGTTACGCCATTTTACAAAAAATAAGTACTGCCTTAAGGTACTTGTCCTGCCGCGAGCGAGTGAACATTAAGCGAGTAACGCAAGAGCATATTTTTGATATCAAAATATCTGAGTAAAATTTATACAAATAAAATTCGTATCTGAGAGAATTATTTACATTGATTTGATGTAGACATTGTACGATTATGCTAAATGTTATAATTTAACTATTTTTTATATTTCAATTATTCTACTCTGCAAATTTTGCCCTCAGCACAATATTATATAGTCATTATTAAATTAAGAAATTCAGTGTTAATAGGATAGCCCTATTAACACTGAATTTTAAAATTATCGATGTTTTGTCCTTTCTGATAATAATATTATATGAAGATGATTTGTGTTATATTTAATTTTTATTAAGTACCCAATATTTTTCTAAAACATTTCTACTCGCTTCTCGTTCCTTGCTAGCGGTGAGAAAAGTCAATTAAGTTCTAACTTGACTGTCGCTTCTGTGGAAATGGGATCTTTATAAATGTTGTATAAAAAAACAACTCAATAAAATTGTGTATAAATTTTAGCCAATTCTAAGAAACCGTTTCACGTCAATCTAAAGTTTGTAGTTTTAATACCGGCCTTAATGAATAGGTCGACCATATAACTAAATGTTTCGGAATGGTGATGAGAATGACAAACTATCGTTTATTATGAATTTAACCCTGTAATGCCTATTAAGAGATTCCCAATAATATAGCGACCGGTTAACATTAAATCTTATTCCCAGTTGCGAGCGTTAAGTTAGAACTTTTAGTTTTAAAAGCAATAAACGCCTAGAACTAATAGCAACAATGCAATAAAATTAAAAGTAACTTAATATTGTTCATTGATTGCCTTATAGCTTAAAGGAGCCGTATTAGAGTAGTTATAATTATTGGAAATTCAGTACTGTTGTGTATTTATTTGAAAACGTCGTAAAGCTACATAAGTATATTCTGGTAAACTAATATAAATACTTGAATTGATTTATTATTGGTTTAACCCAAACGTATAATTTGTAATTCGATACTTTCTATTTTTTCTTTTTATAAAATTACTATGCTGACTAAATAATACGAAATTAGCAAAGCATGTATGTAAGATACGGTACGACATAGTAAGTAATAGTAGAATAAATGTGACTTATACTTATAGGTGATACATACAACTTATAGGTATATTAACACGTTCCTACGCACACATTACCTTTGTTAAGTGATCGACGAACCGCGACAAATGTACAACTCCAAAAAGCTATAACAGAAATAAGTTAAGTTTGGTTATAAATTATCTTTGGTTACATCACATTATCATTGCTGATAAAATAGACGTGATTGGTTATGTTTCATTAGTTTCAAACGTTCTGTAAGTATGCAGTAGAATAAATACGAATGTGTAGTGCCAGATCGCTGCTGCAGTCTGGCGTACAAATTACATAGTATTTACACAACAAGTACTGAATTAATAAATACGCAATTCTTAATAACAATACCAGAATCAATTAGTACAATCGGATTATATTAATATAAACGTAAAATTATTAATAAAGTAGGTGTCTGTGTGTCGATGTTGTCTATATTTAATATGGATCGCTGCAAGCTCTGTTTTAATACGGTTCTATCCGAAGCTAATTATTCGTAGGACCGTACAGACGCTGCCTTAGGTCACGGTCAGACCAACAGCTAATACAGAAGCGAGGCGATAATCGAATGCTATAGAATAGTGTATAAGATGTAAAAATGTGTAAAATTAACACTTGTAGTACAATACAACAGACAAGTAAGTGAGTACCTGAAAGTTGGGTATGTACCCATGTAATTTGAAAGAAACGACACTGCCGACGAAGTGACTCTCTAGGTTAGTATTGCCTCGTATCGCTTGGGCTCTGACCGCGACCTTAGTTTTCATGCTACACGATAATATATAATTACTGTCGAATAACTAATGATACACGCACAAGATGAATTTTACTAATAAATATGCGCAGGCGTCTATATTTCCAAAATTCAAGAAATGTTGCCGATAAATACACGCAGGCGCTTGCGTAAATGAGTGGAGCAAAATTAACTTACTGTTTACATGTATTGTGTAGTGTGAAAACTTCTACTTCGCAAAGCGCTTTCGTATACGATAGATAAGTATAGTATATCCACAGTTCTCTCGCAGCAATATTTTGTACAATGATAACACCAAGAAGCAAATATAACACTAATTATTTATATAAAATTATTTAGCAAATACTATAGCGTAATTTGTCTCCACATTTAACGTACGATTAAACTTGGAGAGACAATTTGTAACTACAATAAATATTTAATAGATTAAAATGGAAAAAAAAATGGAAGCAAGTGTAGCCGAAGGCAATCCTTTCTTATATTCATCTAAAGAAACCTATACAAAATCCATAAGACAATATGGATCAACTCTACTTCTCGTACGGTAAATGTGGTATTAATTTTTAATCAGTGCAATATTAAGTTATAGAATAACATATAGCAATACTAAACGACCTCATTTTTGTCTATTCATGGCTTGTAGACGTATTGAACGATCAACGAGTCTCCAATAAATATTAGGAAATGTTTATGAGTGTTGTGGATAATTAACCAGGCCAATGTTTAAGAAAAAATATTTTATTATTATTTTAGATTGTGCTATGAAAGGTTAACGTATAGTAGATTTTGACGTGTCAGGCATTTCTTGTTTCTTTACTTATGTTACAGAAACTACTTACTTTCACAATGATTTAATATCAACCTAATCCATTCTAAAATCAACGTATAATTTGCTACCAACAACGAGTATTTGCTTATTTATATACGTTTATAATTTTGCGTTAAATACGCGTACGATAAATAAATCACAATGTTTACCTAATTAATTGGAAATTTTAAAATGTTAAAGCCGCTTAAAGCTAAGCTTTTAGAAGTTATATGTTTTATTACATCAGCCGTATTTGTGTCTCGTTCGCACTTTTAAACCCACTTCCCAAAATAGAGGCCGTTATCTATTCCTCGTTTTAATTTAGTATTAATCTCAATAAAGTAGAATCAATTAATAAAACGTCAATTTTGTGAGGGTATCATATTGCAACCTCCCTCTAACAGATTATGATATCCTAGTACTTTAAACACTTAATCAAGTTTTTCTTATTAAAAAACTGAAATATTTCTTGGTTTACATTGGCCTGTGTGAATGATCGTTCTACATGTTCTTATGCTTGGTTTGAATCTCGGTTTAAATTGTTCTCGTTTACATTTTACAAACAAGTTATTAAGATTAATAAAAGCCTTGTGAGAAATACATTACCTATAAGGTTTCATTGAAAAAGGAAGGTAAAAAATACATAGTAGATCAATTGTAAGCCTAGCATCTTTACATATTTAAAAGTAAATAATTATGAGTATGTTAGTTTTCTTTTTAAGTTCTTATAGTCCAATGTTCTTCTCTTATACTGAAAGGATTTATCAATAAGGCTTCGATTGCAAAGACTTTTTTTTATTACACTTTTCACACTTGACCCACTCTAGTGTTTTTTAATTTAGGTGTCACTATGCGATAAAAAATCTACAGTCCATGAATTTAAGACTAAATACGTCAGTTTACTTCATAGTATCGGATTTAGAACCTTTTAAATACGCAAAAAGTTATTATTAACTAAACATGTAAATTGGACCAACATTCAAGTAATAATTCGATTCAAACCAAGCATATTGTAACATGTGGCATATAACTCTTACAATTAGTGGCTTATTAAGAATTTTTAACGTGTTACTGGTCAATAGTAATTTAAGGCTTCAATATTATAACGAATAGCGATTTTGCTTAGTTACGTTTGATAAATAGGAGGCAAGGTATTTTAAGCTATACAGTACACATAATATTTTTGAATATTTCGTGTTGATCACAGCAAATATTTGTAGTTATTAAGGATTTTTGTGCGTGTTGTCGGAAATAATTTAAATTAAGTAGGTAAAAGCTAGTGCGATTACCTCATGGTTTTAAGGCGGGGAATTGAATTCATTTATTTTAGACTTATATGAAGTTCAAAACGGATATTAAAAAAATATTGTGCCTTAGTGAGATGGACAGCCTCCGATATCATTTGAACCGAAATGGTTGCGGAATGAATCTTCATTATTCATGTTAAAGTAAATCTCTCGCACTGTACACTATGCACGTGTTGTTAAACACTAAAAGACGTACCATCTTGACGTCATTGTATACAATGTACCATGGCCGTATCACTATTTCTTCCTTAAACTACAGATTAGCGTGATTTTAAGGACATATCTTTAAAAGTGGTAGAAGTGGTTGTGGTTCGACTCTGGCGGCGTTGCAACATAGTCTCAGGGGTAGCAACGCATCTGTGGCCGACCTCAGATAGGACTGTGATCTTATCTGGGGTTGACTACGAATGTCCATGGGCGGCAATTGCCACTTACCATCAGATAGTCTGCATGCGCATTCGCTACTTCCATAACATAAAAAAATCTATGAATGGTCTCTTTATGCAAGGCTTCAAATATTATCTACTAAATGTGTGTAATGTAAAACCACGCTATTGAATTTTATTTAACGTTCCTGACAGTATTGAAACTGCAATTTTCTTGCCTAAACGTGTTACGCAGATAGCCTCCTTGAACTTTACCACCGTGGTCCATTGTGTACTAACAACTGAAACCCCTTCTGAGTTAACAAAACGCAATAATGTTTAAACAATATTTGTTTTATTAATGTTGTATCTGATTATCGATTATATTTACACTAATGTAGATCAGTATGTAAATGTCGTAGCAATAACTTATGAGTGGCAATAAGGTCTAGTGGATTTGCTTTGTGTATTGAGTATTGTTAAGATGTAAAGCGTAGGAACTTTCGTCCTCTCTAGACACCTGACGCTGTAAACTGCTTCACGTAATCACAACTTCAAATCCTCAGCGTTCTAATATAATAATATATATTTTATAATATCATGTGAGGTAGAAACGATTTATATTTAAGTATTTAAAATAATTATGTGATCGATGTTCGTGACGTTTTGTTTAGCTGATGCTTGTAAGTGATGTTTCTTGCTAAATTGTCTTTCGATTCTAATTAGATACGAATTCTTCGAACTTTTCTACGGGCTTTAATTATTTGGTACTAATTTATCTCCGTTACGTTGGCTGTAATGTCCTTTTTTAGCGTTAAGACAAAGTGCCAAGTCGCAAATCTTCTCAGTGCTTCTCCAGAACTATTCCTCTTGTTCGCTTACAACCATGTCTCTGCGGGTAGAACACCAACCTGATCCTGACGCCGAATAGCTACGAAATCGCTACAGGATACTTTTCTTAGACAATCTTGTAAAAATAGTACCTACTACGTATTTTATTTATATTTATAACTCTAATGATCGCTTTAGATAATATAAGGATTTGTTATTTTAAAAGTATCCTGTTAAGAAAGTGAGAAATAGTGTATAAAGCCGTATTAAGTCATGGCATCGTTGATGACGGGAACTCCGGAACGAGATTCTAAATATTTTGTTTTGTAGTGAATGTTTTATTGAGGTAGTTATAGTAATGGCTGGATTTCGGAAGTCGTGAATGAACTCTCATGTCGCGGCGTTCGTCATCTTTCCGTGGTCCGAGGTCCAGCCCTCCTTTTGTAACGAGTAGTGCATGTATGTTAAACTAAGTGACAAACTAATTATAGTATAAAATTGTTTACCACGCGCTCGACAGAGGGCGTTAGACGAGAATATTATTTTTCTTAGATCACATTATATTGTACGGCGGCGCGGGAACGCTCGCGGCGACACAAATTCATATTTTTTTACTCGCGACCGCGCGCCGCCTCCATACTTGTTATGTTTAAGAGGAAATATCTATTGTCTATTCCAAGGGTTGAATAACTACCAACACTTTTTTATATTACAATAATTATAGAAATTATTATTGAAGTCCTTGTTTTCTTTACCATTTCGCTATAAACCATTTTACTCATTAATAAATCTTCAATTATAAATTATCTAAATAAGGTAAATAAGGTTGAATCCTTACTCATTATGAAACAAAAGTTAAACTGGCATTAAAAATAGTAAACTAGATATAATACATGAATAACCGTTTACTGATAAAACCTCAGGCTAGGGTTGATAACAGATGTCAATGGGCAGCAGTGACCACTTACCATCAGATGGTGCATGCTCGTTTGCTACTTCAGTATAATAAAAAAACAGCACTAACTAGTAAAATCTGAGTTTAACTATTTTAAAATAAATTGTTTTAAATTTGTACTGGATACACGTTCTACATGAGACTATCTTGATCTCCGAATATACAATAATAGCAGATAAGTACACCAAACTCTTTATCCCTTTTTAAAGACATATAAGGCTTGTAATGTTGGTTGGTGGATCAATAAAAACGCTATTTAGGTAAAATAATGTTTATTACACCTGGTTTCTGTTGTGTTTCTTTTTCTTTTTCTTCTTATTAGAGTGAGCTTCGATTAAATCGTCTATTTCCTTGCTGTCATCTCCTAGACGTTTTTCGCCACTGAAACAAACATTTTTAAATAATATTTTTACTACTAATTAATTAATTTCATATAATCTGTATATATATATTAAGAATGTAACTCGCGCTCGCTGTCTGTGCGTTTAAAATTACTTACCGCTAAAACAACGGGATTCAATTCATGGAAATGCAAATATATTCATAGTACGAAACTAAACTTAACATTTAGGCATTATTTCATCAAAATCGATCCAGTCTAGCAAAAGTTATTACAATTGAAGATGAAGTAACTTTTCTTGCGTCGATTTACTTACGTACGCAAATAGTTCTACCTTATTGAACTAGATGGCTTTATTGTAAAAACATCAGTGACTCACGGGTAAACTTCTAAATACAAATGGCAGAACAATGTTCTTCTGGTCAGTTTATTATTAATTATATTAACGACTCGCGTGCCGAAGCGGTCGCCATACCAGTCTAACACGCAGTGGGTTCCAGGTTTGATCCCCGGTCAGATCTAAATAATGAATTGAGATTTCTGTTCTGGTCTGGGTGTTTGTGTATACGTCTGTGTCCATGGCACCCACGATTCAAGGAAATGTCTATTTTGGGTCTGACTATAAAAACCGTAATTATATCGAAATAGGCAAAAATAAAATACCATACGAAGAACAGGGAGGTACTACCACCACACCTATGGTGTGAAGGGTGTCGTAAGGGAGACATACCTACATATCCGAGGCATCTCTACTTAGTCCTCACGGGTAGCAACTTAGGGGTAGCTCAGGTGGCTTAATCTTATCTTGATTGATGACATATATCCATGGGCGGCAGTGGCCACTTACCTTACGTGGACTGCATGCTTGTTTACTACTTCCATAACATAAAAAATACTCGTTCCCTACCTCATTATTATAAAAAAATACCTTTTAACAGAGACGAGGTTAGCCTTGTTGGAGGAGGCCAAGGCTTGCCCCCAGTCCAGGTCGCTGCCCTTGATGCGGTACTGGGCCAGGTCCTCGCCCATCAACTTCGACAACTCCTTGCGTTGCTTCCTTTCCAGCTCCTAAAATCATTGTCCAAAAATATATTATATTTTTGTTTAATTTGGTTGAAATTTTGGCAATTATTAAAACTCATTACTGTATATTTAGGTTTTTGTCTTCATTGAAATTAGGTAGAAAGTAGACAATTATTTTAAAAACAAAAATCCCGACTCCTTAAAATTAATTGACTTTCATACCCATACATACCCATTTGATACCCATATTGTTGGGGTACAAAAAAATTCGTTCTTTCCCCCCCTTTTTTGTCCTCCTATGTTACTATGACAACTGAGACGATTCTAACGACACATCATGTTGAAATCCGACAAACCGTTCGGTCTGTGGGGCGTGCCAAAGAAATGGACATACATACATACATTGGTTCCGAAAAACATTACCCTACTTCTGACGCAGTCGGGTAATTAAATACGCACACCCCTGACGTTAAGGAATCGCTATCGTACATAGACATCTGTAATTAACTTTATTTATATCAAGAACCATACCTAAAGTGAATCTAATCATCACTATGAGGACCGAGGATGCGTCACAAGAATGAATCACCGTTCCCTTTAAAATTAGACTACTTAGATTAAATTAAATTTCAAGTTGAACTTTTAAAGATGTTAGAACCCCGTTGTGATTCGACTCCGGAGGCACCACCGACACACTTATTTCTGCCTCACACTTATTTCAGAACACAGCAGTGTTAGGCGCTGCTGTGTTCTGGTTTGAAGGGTGTGATAAGGGAGACATACTTATTCGTGGCGTTCCAAATTAGTCGTCAGGGATAGCAACGTACCTGTGGCAGATCTCAGGTACCACTTTATAATAGTTTACTTGTATGTGGGCCAAAAGAAAAAAAAAACAAAAAAAAAATAAAATAATTTATTCCTAACTTTCCACCCAACATACACACACAAGCCTACAATAAGTACCTTAGCAGCCTTCGTTAGTTCCTCGTTAAGGCTCTGTTTCACCGGTCCCTGGGACTCAACGGCTGCTGTCTTATCATCTATGCCTATTTCCTTGGCCACTGTGTCTTCTAGAACGGAGTTGAAGGCTGCGTTGATCTTCTTGCAGGCCTCGTAGAACTTCGCTAGGACTTGGGAGCCCGGGAGGCCTAGCTCTGACGCTATTTCGTCCACATCTTTCATCTGGAAGCCCATTGCTATGAAGAGGACCTGGAATGAAAAATAGAAGAAAAGAAAGTATTTAAACTATGCGACGCAATTTACACCATTAAGAGTCAATTATTGTCCTTTTCACCATCGGGTCTGTGTTGTTTGTTTTCCTTGTCACAGTTATATATGTCGCCTATCCTCCCTATCCTCCGGTCTGGGTATTGAATAAAAACCACCATTAAGGGAGGCCTATTCACTGAAATGTGCATCACATTATGGTGGATGGGAAAAATCCTTCCTTGTATGTAAAGATAGTAGTCGTTAATTACGCTGGATACGAGAATTTTCTAACATACAAATAAAATTCAAATCAAAAATATTTTGTTCAAATTTTAGATAATTATTTTTGAATGTCAATTGTAATAATTCATCAATAATAACCCACCACCACTTCGCAAGTTATTCCGCTATGGAGAAGAAGCAAATATAATACAACCAACATCACTATATCTATTTAAGGATCAAACTCGCACATATTAACCCGGTTGAGTAACACTGACCTGTTGTACGGCGTCCAACTTGACGGAGGCCTTCGTATGGAACACGATGTCGGCTATAGGTGCTAAAAGATCGCTTATAAGCCTGTAGTCCGCCTGTTGCCGGCTGTACGACTCTATCCGGGATAGGTCGTGGCCGGATAGGTGCTGCTCTATTATATCCTTTGTTAGAACTGGGAAAAACAGACGAAAAAAATAAATTAAAGATTTGTAGTAGAAATAACAACAAAAAAAAAATAATGATGAATGGAAGATTTTTTTTAATATGGAAGTAGCAAATTAACTTGTATTGTAACTAACTTGTAAGGTAATTAACCCCAGATAAGATCGCAGTCCTACCTGAGGTCGGCCACAGGTGCGTTGCTATCCCGGAGCCTAAGTTGGAACGCCTCGCATAAGTATGTCTCCCTTACCACACCCTTCAAATAAGAACGCAGCAGCGCTTAACACTGTTGTTATAAGCCATATTATGGCGGTGGGGGCTCTAAAAAAAAAAAAAGATGTTTTATTAAAAAAAATATTTTTTTTTTTTTTTTGAAAATTTTTTTTTTCGATTATTCGATAGTTTCGGTTACGGATAGATGATTTTTAAGGAATATTGAAAGAAATATTAAGTAGAATTATTTCATTCATTTGCAATTCAGAAACGTGCAAGCTTATTTCTATCCGTCACTGATGGATGGTAACCAGTAATTTCGTGTTATATTCGAATACCCCCATCCGAAATTATCCGACTTTGTATATCGGATTCGGTTACAGTTTCAGACAGATTTTTATTTCGGATATCCGACAGTTCCGGTTACGGTTACGGACCTCCGTGACATCATACAACATACCTGGCCTGTCGACCTTCACGCTATCATTGAGCAGCGTGGCAAGCGCGAGAGGGGCGGGCAGCTTGCGGAAGGCTCTGGCGAGCAGGCGCGAGAAGCGTCGCCGGAAGTCCCCGCTGTAGGCCGCCAGCCACGGCGCGGGGGGCAGAGCCCTAAGCATGATGCACGAGTGCTCGCCCGTCAGCTCGTTCGCCTTCTGGCTGGAATGTTACATGCAATTCGATTCAGACGCTTATTCGAACTATCCGTCGAAGATGTCAAAATTAGATCACATTTAAATTAAATTACAATAAAAAGTGACCTTGATTAAGATAAATCCAAATTATAAGTAGACTTTAACTGTATATATCGACATACTATGGAAGACTAATTAATAGGTAAGGTAATCAATCGATAGGTAAAAGGAATTTATGGAAGAAAGTTTTTTTTTTAATTTGCCGTTTCCTTGAGTTTCATTTGACTGTAACACTATTGGATGGTGTAATAATGCTTCATATGAAAGCCGACCACACCCCATCACGGAAACGTAAATCAGGTTAGAAATAGGTTTCATTTTCAGCGTAAAACAGCAGTGTTAAGGGCTGTTGTGCTCTGGCTTGAAGGGTGTGGTAAGGGCGACAAACTTATCCGAGGCGTTCCAACTTAGTCCTCAGGGGTAACAACGCATCTGCTGTCAACCTTAGGTAGGTTTTTGATTTTATCTGGGGTTGATTGTAATCAACTCTGCCGCTCATGGATATCTGTTGATGTCCGTGAGCGGCAGTGGCCACTTACGATCAGGCGCAACTGCATAGTCGTTTGCTACTTCCAAACTATAAAAAGGCGTGACGGTGATACCCTCCGGGTCGCGGTTCTACCTCCACTGACAACTTACCTCAAGTACACCGGAACGTATTTCTGCGACTTCCAGAACTTGAGCAGCTCCTCGGTGAGGCCGAAACTCGTGCCCAAATAGTCCAGGTGTTCAGCGCGGACTTCTGTGAGACGCTTCAACAATGTCGGCGGTTTCGTTCTGGGCAAAATTGTAAATTTTATTATTACTTAGTTTAGAATAAATATTTTTACAATGGTATTGTACAACTCAATAGGTGCAACTTGGTATCTGCAAAAAGTTACGCTTTTATAATAAATACGCAAACATTCGGTAAATACCATAACATCTTAATTTGCAAGTTTTGCAACCATCAAAATCGCATAAAATAGGATTTGATTTTAGAAGTACTGAAATATTTTTATGTTTTTAGAATGACTTAACGATATAGATATATAGTTTTCTTAGCAAGCAGTTTAAATTTAAGAACAATACAAAGACCGCCTAATCTAAATTAATCACTTTTAATAAGACTTTATAACTGTAACAAATCTAAATTGGTTTCGCAATTAATAAATTAGAGGTAGAGACTACATGTTCAAGGCAAATACAGAACATTATACTTCGAAAAAAGAAATGTATATATTTTTAAATCAGACGGCCGTCGTGTTCCCGCAGTCGGCTCTTAGCCTATAACCAACCTCGGCACAATGGTCTCAGTGTGCAGCGAACTCTCCTTCCCGTTAGCCTGAGCGTCCTCGTCGTCGGAACCCGCTTCGTCGAGGCACGGTATTTCCCCTGAGTAATAAGCCGCTAATTGTTGAAGAGCACGCTTGCCGTAACCCATCTGGAAATATTGACTAAAGTTTAGTCACAAGTCCAGTTTCCAATTTGAGTAGTGTAGATGTTATGCCTTCGATTAGGAACAATGGAGAATCTAACAGCGAATAGTTTTCGATTTACTTGTGAAATCAACCAATCTACACTATTCTAACTCACTCAAATACCACAAAATAAGCGTCTTTCAACGCTGACTTTTGCAGCGCCTAGCGAATAACGCATGGACACTTGCAAATATTTTGACGACATGCTCATGTACATTGATACTATATTGAAATTTTCTATGCAAATGCTAAAACGTGACGTCATCAGCGGACGCCATGACACCTGTGAGCGTTTTCGCGCTTCGTTCAATAGATCAAAAAATGCTATTATTCGCGTCGATATTTATTTAATTGCTAAATAGTATTATTTTCAGAAATAGTAAACGTGTAACTACAGGGAATTTGAAAATCAGTCATCATGTCTTTTAGAAAAAAAACGTGCAATTTACCCGTTGATACGAGGGATGTGTCGCGATCCTGACTATCCGAGCGCCGGACAACTTGGGGAAGTCCCTGTCACCGAACTGTTCGCAGATGTTCCAGGGGATCAGATCCCCCGCGGCCTTGCGACCACGGCCCAGGCTGTCTTTCACTGATCTGATACCAAAAAATGTTTAATTATCGATAGTAGTGGATAGCTCAGTGGAATCAATTGGCATGTCACTCTTTTGAAGACTGAATATTAGGGGTACTAGGAAGGTTTAATACGTGTCATTTTTTTTAATCTGAGTACATTTCATAAAATGAATTATCCTATTATTTATTATACATGCATGACAGACAGTAAACTAATATATCCAGAGGAAATCTACACTCAATATGTGTATTACAAATAAAATAGTATTATTTTATACAATAAGTATCGTAACACACTGAACATCCGTCAAAAAATTGTATAGAAACATATGATAGAGCCATTACGACTACTGTAAATAAACAGACCTCAGCTTATACAATTTGTACTACACCGCATGGTATTTTTTATCACGTTTATTATCCGACTGTCAAGGGTTGTTTTATGTAAGGTCATGAAACATATGAAACATAGTAAACAAGCCGACGAACTCATCCGATATGTTCCCCTCGAGACACATCTGCACGACGCAGAGCACTTCGGGCATGGCGGCGGCGCGCGGC
>DWNY01001198.1:0-13211 GCA_018250635.1 Telegonus apastus | reverse complement strand
TCCCATCAGCATCCTCAAGACATTATTATATTGGACACGAAGAGTATTGTAAGATTTTTGGGTACGGTTGTGTATATTTACTTTTGCATATTGGCTATTTGCTCAAATTATTTTTTTATGCTAACAAAACAGGTATTTCATTAGTCACGCCAAAAAATCTTGCACGCCGATACACACACTTCCTTAAAATTTGTATTAGTCTTTATACAACCAACTGTATTTTACATCGTCACGCGATTGGAAATGTGCATGACTGATTTGTTTGGAAAAAAATAAAAAAACCAAGATTGTATCACTACATCTAATCAAATTATTACAATTCCAGCAGGTTATAAAAGGTCCGTTGGGACCTAATATCTTGTGGAGAGTACGTTGCCTCTCAAATAGAAATCACTTAATGTTACACAACTTTAGTAAGTTGAAACTTTGCGCTTAAGCCTGTTTCTGCAAACTAATGGCATTTACTTGACATGGCGTTCAATTTATTACAGGTGATAGTTTATTGATAAATAATAAATATGTTAAGTAATATTTTTTAACATTTAATATTATCGGTTAACATTTCACAATATGCTACCAATCTATAGACAACATCTGAAAAATATTTTTCTAAAACCTTTTGTTAAAAAATGGAACTATGAAAGAACGGCGTAGACCATTACGAAATAATCTTTGAAAACGAAACTATCGGCCATTTGCATTATAATGGCGCGAAAACAAAAAGAGCGCCTTCAATAAAGGCCGCAGTTTTAAACTTTCAGAACGAAATCCAGCCAGCATGAAAATGTGAATTACGAAAGTGCCTCTTTACGGAAAAACAAAATGACTGATTTTTGAAAGAACCCTCGTGAATTCCGGTGCATATTATTCGTAATTCATATAACGACAAGTTTTAAACAAAGATTTGAAACTTCAGTTGTACTGTAAGTAAAACTATTAACTCGAGTGCAGACTAAAAACTGAGTAGGGCTAGCTAATTTGAATTTAAAATGTTTGGTATTGCCTTGGCAATTTAGACGATATCTAGCCTTTTCTAGGCATATGCGTCGAAAAAGAAATATGGCGGGAATAAATACCTACTGCCTGCTGGCGATAATGTAAATCTTTGAAAACTAATTAAATCACCTATGTAATGGAAATTATTCACTAAACTCAAAGATAAACCAAAAAAAAATCTATTTATGAGTTAGGTAGCTAGTATTAGATGATTACATAGGCTCGTGTCCCACATGATTCATAAATGAAGCCAACAGGAATATAGGGATTTTTGCTTTTATTCTTGTACGTCCTATATATTTTTTTAGTTTATGGAAGTAGCAAACGAGCCTGCAGCCGACCTGATGGTAAGTGGCCACTGCCGCCCATCGACATCCGTAATCAACCCCAGATAAGATCACAGTCCCACCTGAGGTCGGCCACAGATGCGTTGCTACCTCTGAGGACTAAGTTGGAACGCCTCGAATAAATACGTCTCCCTTACCACACCCTTCAGACCGAAACACAGCAGCGCTTAACACTGCTGTTATAAGGCAGAAATAGGTGGGGCGGTGGTGTCGCCAGAAAATAAAATTGATTGATTAAATAGATTTGTCAGAAAGATTTAAGTTGCTCTAATATACTCAATGTAGAAAATATTTACTTGCAGTGAAACAAAATCAAAGTGTGAATATGATCAATTTGTTTAAATAACTAATAATATTAGAGAACTGTACTTTGTGATCCAATTGATTCATGAATCATTAAAATTGATTTTTATTATACGGTCTTATAGTTTACAGTATGAAGATATCAAGCAAGCACGAAACAAAGACGGCCCGGTCACTGACCTAGCATCACATGTTGTGCGGTAAGGATAACTTGCCATCGAGATGTGATGTAGATTAGTACATAAGTTACACAACGCTCGTTTTGTCAACGTCTATTCTAACAAATTAAATACATACTAGTAGACTCACAATGGTCGAAATACAACCATAGTTTAAACCATAAAAAAACTTTTTATCTGTGCATAAGAAAAACATTAATTATAGAGAAAATTCGGTTTAACTTGTTAAGCTGCATTAAAAGAACCAAAGGAATTAAAGCATTTTTTGACATAGACTAAAAATGGTTCCGCAAAATTTCGCTTCACATATTAATATACTGATTTTCGTAGTATAAATTAAGTATGTTTATATTTACCATAGTTTACTTGTTTTCAAAATAAATGTAATGGTAAACAACTATACTTTTATTTCGTTCCTTCTATGTATTTTTTATTATTATAGTAGCAAACGACCATGCGGTTCATCTGATGATAAATGGGTAACTGCCATGAACATGAAGTATCCTTCGATAGGATTGCCTACAGTCCTTTCTGAGGTCGACTAAATATGCATTGTGTACCTTTCAACCTTTGGGGTATACCCTTAAAAGATCTTTAAACAAGAATATTGTAGCACTGGACACTTTTGTTTTAATGCTGAAATTTTAGCGGCGATGCCAGAGTCAACCGACGAAGTGTTCTACCATCTCTCATACGTAGTCTATATATTTTTTATTAATAACAAGATACTTTTAACCTCGAAAATGTTTAAAATTTTGAGATAACATTTGAACATAAGTTTTTTCTTTAGGATTCCAAGACGTCGCTCAAATATGCACGGCCACCGCACTAGTTCCTGAACACAATAGTTTAAAGTAGGGATGTTATGGATACGAAATTTCGGATCTGGATATGGATACGGATATGTAAAAAAAAATTATACCGGTTTCGGATATGAAATTATTTCGGATTATCCGATAGTTTCGGTTACGGATAAATGTTTTTTAAGGAATAGTATAAACAAAATAACAAATAACGTACAACAAAGTAATGATTTGATTTACTTGCAATAAAGAAACCTGCACAACTATTGTGTCGGCACTGCTAGTGATAACCATAAATTTTGTGAACTCCACCCCTATCCGAAATTTTTATTCGGTTATGGTTTCGGATATCCGATAGTTTCAGTTACCGATACGGATCTATATAACAACCCTATTTTAAAGCTTAGTAAAATCATAAAATGGCTTTAAAATGGGAATAGGTGCAAGTGCATTGACCGTTTCAAATTGGCTGAGCGCACGAGCCACTAACATGGAGCGTACCGAAATCCAATTATCGGAACGCTTAATTTCCATTACTTATTCACATGCTATGACGAATTTGCACGTATGTAAGTATTGAAAGGTCAAAGTTAGTAAGTACATACTCTAATATATAAATCACGTGCCACTTTGTGCACGCTAATGTCTAAAACCTTTCAAGTGATTTCAATAGAATTTTCTGTCTGTAGTTATTTCAGTCTTGATAAACTAACTAATCTAATACAATATTTAAATCGTGCGTCTCTCTATCATACCATATCCTTGAAACCAATACACAGCAGTTTCCTTTAGCAGGGTGAAATAAGTGAAATGATGATGCATGCGAGTTATAACCATGAAATCATGTTTTAATAGAAACTTAACTTTACTAACTTTATAAGAATTATGCTAGTCGAGTGTCGAGACATTGCTCCTGATTACGTATTCCGTTCTGCCGGATAACTTTGGATGGCACAATATGCATCGTTCTTACAGGCGTCGCACCTTTTGTTTGACCTTTGAAAGACTACTGCTTTGAGTGATGAACAATAGAAGTGGTAGATAAAGTTCGCTTTATGTCGTCTAAGACTAATATTGTATCCTGTCTGCAGAATCAAAATCAAAATCAAAAATATTTTATTCAAAGTAGATTCTTATAGAATTCTTTTTGAACGTCAATGATATATGTAAATCTACCGCCACATCGCAAGGTGTTTCGTAATGGAGAAGAAGCGGCGAAAGAAACTCCATAATCATCTTGTGATCTTAGAAATCCAGCACCATTTGACTGATCAATGAAATGGCATACGATGTACCTGCGTAGTATGTTTTTAATGTAAAAGATTTTTATACCATATCTTTCTTTAATTGTTCCTATTAAGACTACTTACTAAAATCATAACCATAAATACCAAAGTGGTAGGTAAATAGTTTGTTGTTCGACTGCGGCGATACCTGTTTCTACCACACCTGTTTCTACCTAATAAAAGTAGTATTGAAATCTGCTGTCTTCTGGTTCAAGGCGTTCTAACTTAGTCCTCAAGGATAGCAACGTATCTATGACCGACCTTAGGTAGGACTGTAACCTTATCTGGTGTTCATCACAGATTTTCATAGGCAACAGCAACAGTGGAGACTTAGCAGGTATACTTTATGCTCGTTTGATACAGCATTATTATAAAAAATAACCCTAGCGTTGGTGGATCTATAGATTTATGCATATTGTTGACACATAAACGGTAAACTTAATCCAGGCCATAGATTTTATTCAAGCCTGACTTCAGTGCTCTTAGTAAGAGAATATCGCGGTCAAAAACCGGAAAGTGTTTACCTTTGGCGACGATCCAAGAATCTTGCAGTATGTCGAGAATGGGCTTAGTCGAATTTAACCGGAGATCAACGACTTATAAAGAATCTGTGAAGTTATCTAAAAGAGAACTCTTCGATCACTGAAAATTCTACCCTGATTTAAATAGCGATAAAACATTAAAAGATGCACGAACAGAGGCATTATAATAATTATTATACCTATTTCTGCCGTAAAATAGTTTAGTGTCCAAGTCTGAGTGAAGGCACTTATACGATACGTTCAAACTTAGTCCTTAGAGGTATGATTTGTATCCGACCTTCAGTCCTTCAAGTACTTAGATGGATCCCAGTTGTTTGCGAATAGCAATGACGAATGGCCAATTTATTATCAAGTGGTCTGCACATTTGGTATATATACATTATAAAAATAATATCTTCATGAGGTTTAAATTGCGGAGAAGTCCACACTTTAACTTAAACATTGAATTTCATGTCCCCCTGCTGGGTGGGTCTTTTCCCACTGGGTGAGTTCTTTGAAGCGTGATGCTCCAATCATGCATCAAATGCTAGGCGGAAAGGCTGGCGGTTTTCATTGTATCGGATATTTCTTTTGCTTTACTCATTTGTATTTGACAAGGATTAACAGATATACAATTATATCAACCGGGATCGGCAGCCGAAATTGCGCGTCGAAGAAATTTAAACACTGGCGCGCGGTTACCCGTCCTTTTACCGCGCTCGCTTGATATTGCTTTATGGACTTAGTAAAATATACAAAAGGTGCGGGTGATTATATAAATTTGAAGTAGCAAACAAGCATGCAGTCCACCTGATGATAAGTGGTCAATGCCGCTCATGGACATTAATACCAACTTTGAATATAACAGAGACTCTACCTGAAGTCAATCGCGGCTGCGTTACCACTCCTGAGGATAAGATGAACGCATGAATAACTTCAAGTCAGAATAAATATGACCGTACTGGTACTTACGCTTTGCGATAGGGACAGGCGTTAATTAGCATTAACGGTAGTGATTTAGGTACAAAACTAGCTTTATTGCGCTTATTATTTATCACCATGTAGCAATAATGTTTCTGATTGGTATCATACACTTTTCGTTACGTAGTCTCAATATTGTCCAATGATTGAACGCCCTCATAATTGAGTCTGACCGAACAGTAATTGTCTCCAACCATCCTAATGTCAAATATCGCGCATGTAGCTGTAACAGACGGAATTGGATATATTATGAAGAAACCAGGCATTTTTGGACCGGAAAATGGTTATTGTTCTGTTGCCTTATTGTGGCGATTGTTATTAAAAACAACTGCTGATTGTTCCTATAATCTGCTGTTCCACACATGGATAACGAGCTTTTGTACATGTCCAAAATAAACGGAAATGGAAATCGGGAAAATGTGCTATAATTTCAGACAAGCTCTTATCTGAACATACCAAATACATAAGTTTATAGTAATAAATTTCAAATTAATTATTGATATGAAATGTTATTGACGGATACTTTGTTAATGGAACCATAGTATTATTATACCTAGAGTAGGGAAGCCAGCATAAAATGTGTTCATCGAAAAAAAATAGAAAGCAAATGACGCTTTTTTCGCATATGTGACTAGAAAAAGATAAGTATGGGTCTCTCATCTTCCCTCTTTTGTTATTTGTTAGACACTCGCATTCACAGGCTTGCCTCTAGCTCTTTTCGCTTTCTATAATAACTCTATGAATAAAAAATGTTTTGAATGATTTTCCTTTGGGCATTTTTTTGTTAAAAAGATTATTTACTTTTCCACCGATACTCGAAATTCGACAAGTCATTGTTAAAAAATATTATTCATAAATTTAAAAAGTAAGTAAACCAACAAATTAGAATAAAATATTCTTAAATGTTTTGTCTTCGCAAATTTGTACAATGATGAGGATACCCGGTATTGAGTTGCCATAGATAAGTCTACTCTATGGTTACAAGGCACATCACCGGACTCTACGCCTCGCCTGCAACACGGCCATGCCCCACTTGCGTGATATCTATTTGACATTTAGTGTATGGGCCGCGTATTTTTAATACTGCGGTCTAGTCTTCGCCTATTATGTTAAAGACAGGCATTATGTTACTTAGGTTAAGTTCATTATGCAAAAATGTAATTTTGACTTTGTTTCAGTAGAATAGGTAAGTACCTCATTCACTAATGATGGGTACTGATCAAATTGGGCGTAATACGATAATATTTTATGTCAGTAAGGTTCCGATACCGTAACTAAAAACTTAAGTCTGTTTGTAATATCAAAATAACAACTTTTTACTAAATGCATTAAAAATGTCAGACTGTCTGCTTTGCTGAAGTAATCTTCTAAACAGCTGGACCAATTTTGACAGGACTTTCACTAGAAGATAGCTGAAGGCTATCTAAGGCGTAACTTAAGCTACTTTAATTTTTTTAAAAGCACTACTGCGCGCGCTTCACGCGCATGCGGCCGGCCGTCGCGGGCATTAATGTCAGTTGCTATTAGCCAGATATTAATGTATGCCTTTTTACTTCTTTAACGCGGGTGAAGTATAAAATTTGTTGCCAACTCGGTACATAACTAAACAATTATAACTAAAGTAACGAAACGACTGACTTACGACCAAATTACTAACGATAAAAATAAAAGCCTCAATATTTTATTAACTACATATCTATTAGAGTTTCCACACTCGCTGAAAATAGAACTAGTCGACACGAATGATATTGAACATGTGTGTGTCGAGAAGTACCTCTACGTGAATTGTTCGCGTCTGAAACCACCTACTTAAGATCGGTAATCAGCATCGAGATACTGTTTATTATAGTTAGGGTGTAGCATATTATGTACTAAAATACTAAGTACGTAGTATCTCAATGGTAATCAGGTATATAAAATAAGAAAACATTATCTACTAGGTTTCATGTATTGTAAAAGTTAAAGTCATGAGCAACGTTAGAAAGTGGGCTTTTTACATTTTTAATCATGCAAGTACTTTTTTTATTGACTTTAATTATTTTATAAATTTCGGTATAAAATGACGAAAAAAATATCGAGAATCCGGTCTGATGTAGACCATTAGGTATATTATTAGTTATTCCATCGAAGTAGCTAGTCCATGCGACTTGCTAATAAGCAAATTGCCAAACCAAAGAGTATTGCGTCTACGTTCGTCCTTCGTTCGTCTACATTTCGGATTTCGTCATTATTGATTTAGTTGCAGACATAAAATGTACCTAGGTACAAGACTTTCTTCATAGCTTACTAAGTATTCATATTTACACATGCTTAAAGTAAAATCATTCCTCAGCGTCATTTGTAAACAACGAAACTAAAAAAATATATAGTTAAGCTTAAGTTTCGTTTCTAAACTTTAGTTAGGTGTTAAGCTGTAAGCAATTAATTATGGTTGTAAACATAATTCTTCTTTTAACCCTTCAATTTACTATATGAAAGTAGATGAAGTAAGTCTTTCTTAGTTTCTACTGTATATTTACCTACGAAGTTTAAAATTGTTACTTTTCTCTACTTAATTCATTGTTTTTGAAATTGAAGATATACAGGGCAACCGTAGCTCTTCATTATGACGTCTGTTTAAAAAAAAACTCTCTAAAACCCCGCCAAAACATTACTGTTTAGTCTGTCTGTTACTCTGTATACTTTTTATCGTAGGTAAGCAAAAAAGGCAAAAGTTTCCCGCGCATCGTGCCAGAAGTTCATTGCTCTTAGAGCTGTATTGAAATCTGTTAGATAACTCGAATCTGAAATCATAATGGTATGATTAACAGGAAATTGTAATTCGAAATAATAGCATCGTGTTTTGATCTTGGACGTTTTCTAAATAGTTAAGTATAGTTTTTGCTGTTAAGATCTAACAATTTAGTTTTGACTTTTGTTTTAATATAAAATCTCTCATATGATGTAAATTAATGAAGGATACACAAGTTAATTATTATTATTATTTAAAATCAGAATAAATCGAGAAAAAAGAAATTTAATTGGTACCGATACCTAGTTGCACCCAAGTTTAGTGTTTTAAATAGGTAATAAGACACTTTTCGGTAAACACATTGCGAGTTATTTGTGAGTACCTGTATGCATTAGGTACCTGTCAATCTACTTTAGAAACCACATGTTTATTAATCTGTGCCATTGTTTTCGACTTTCGCACATTTAAATTTTATAACCTGCAATTTAGACTATAGACAATAGACATAGCCAAACAATAGACTAAAACATTTGTTTTATTTTTGACATCAAGTAAAACCACATTCGTCATCAGCCAGTATAAGTCCACTGCTGGACATAGTCCTCTTCGCAGTTGCTTCCTCCGCCCGGGGCAAATCGTCGAGTCACCGAGCTGGAGGGCATCCCACGATACGTTTATCCAGACGCGGTCTTCACTCTAATAACCGTTAAGTCGAACGATTATTGGATGTACGGCAGATGTGACCGGCCCATTGCCACTTCAGCTTGCTAGCCTTTTGAGCTGTCGGTGACTTTGGTCCTCATACGAATTCCTTAATATATGCTTGTGAGAGACACCGAGCACAGCCCTCTCCATCGCTCACTGAGCGAGTTTTAGCTTATTGACCAGTCTCACTGTTAGTGTCCACGTCTGAGCACCGTAAGTCATGACCGGTAAAACGCACTGCTCAAAGATCTTTGTCTTCAAGCTTGGCGGTATAGAAGATATTACGAAGCTTCCCGAAACCACATTATACTGCCATAATGATTTATTAACATTTTGATTGAAGAATCTTGCAAATAAATATTTATTATATTTATCATACTTCCACTTACAGGTTGATGATGAAAATTGAAATTATGTAACTTTTATACCAATGCAATGATATGATAATAATGTAGTGATCTGATAATGGACTGGGATGCTGTATGTATTACAAACTAGATAGTTTTCATAGTAACTAGATGGAATTCATCGTAATGAGTGTAATTTTATATAGAAAGCATATCTCATAATCAAATAAATAATCAGGCATACTGTGATAACTTGTGTGTGTAAAACACAAAATATTTCTTCATCTATTGCATTAACTTGAATCAATACTGCCTGTACAGGATTCTAAGCAATCAAAGATGCGAGACGTGGTTATAAAGTAACTGTTGAGATTAGCTCATGCCGTGAATCACTTCCTAGAGCAGTGTTGCTCAAAGTGCTGTAACGCTTAGTAGCCACTGGATGTCTATATTATAGGCGATATAAAGAGTTTAGAAAAAATCTGAGGGTGTTGAAGCTATTTATACGATGTTTGATTAGTGTTTCTCTATTTTTTTTTAATTTTAATTTAAAACTTGTCGCTATAATATACCGTACCCTAACAAAAGTAATTTTCAAAAATATTGTCGAAAATATATTAAAAACGGTAGTTTAAATAAATTTAAGAACCGCTAACCTACAGCGGTCAAATCACATCCCTACACTAGGATATCACGTTTATAATATTATATAAATCTAAAAACATACGCCACAAGGATGTAGGTACGCTCTGTATCGTTTCCTTTGCCTAATCTTGGATGTTAATATTCTATATTAAACACTTGCTAACCAGGCGAACGTAATTCTGTCGTTTGTATTATAAGTTTGCCAGTGAGTCAGTGATGTTTTTACAATAACGCCATCTAGTCCACTAAGATAGAACTATTCGCGTACAGTCGTCATGCAACGTAGAAAATGTTAGTTTTGATTTTAAATTGTAATAACTTTTGATAGAGTGGATCGATTTTCATAATCGAAAGCCTAAATGTTAAGATAAGATTCGTACTATGAATATACCTGCATTTCCATGAATTCAATCCCGTTGTTTTGGCGGCAAGTAATTTTAAACACACAGCGAGCGCGAGTTACACTCTTATTATATATACACATTAAAAAACCGATTCTCAAAAATTTTAATCTTTAATATCCAAAACTTAATTAACACACAAAACATTAATTTACCGAAATAGCGGCAATGCAGATAATATAAAATATTATACTCTTTCAAGTTTAAAGTGAAGAGTTATCCTCGTTTCGTTTTTAAAATGTACAACGAGTAAACCATACAAGCGAAAGTTGTATCTTTTGAGAGAGAAAAGCGCTTTTGAAAAAATAATGAAGGTTTTATAACGCTGCATTTTATAATATTTCAATGATGAAACTGATGAAAAGAATATTTAGTTTGAGAAAAACAAAAGATTAAACGTATTATTTGTGTTTAGCTCTGAAACATAGTTATTTCAATGAATATTCATATAAAAGCGTAGGCAGTACTTAAATTATTGTACATGATCGAATCTTTGTAAAGTATCCATACGAAAAATGGCTTAACTGTGAAGATACTACCTTTACACGGGGCACAAGAGAAACACGGGATTCGAGACATTTCAACTTAGTCTACTGGTGTTAGGGAGAATCAGAATCTACTCACGAAACCAATTACGATCGGAATCGGAATTATTGCGATACTAGCGCCGATGGAGTTCAATATTGAGTTGTTATTAGGTGAACTAATTAATATTTACTAAACGAAGTCACGTAAACTTGTTATTTAAACGTTTAATATGAAATCTGATCATAGCGGTCACTAAAACGAAATGTAATGATGCCGTTAATGACCACTTTGTTAGATTAAAATTGTCATTGGTTTAGCGAGTTCTGCAGGTGTAGGGCTGATGCCTCTCTGGAGTCAAACCTCCAACTCCAACTACCACCTTTAATGTACCTAATAAGACGTTCATTCCATTTTAATGACGATATCCGACCAGTCCCGTTTAAACAGATAAAGTAGAAATATACTTACATAAGTAGGATACTACAAAGCCAACCTACAATCGCTTTTTATGTCGGTTAAAAAGTATAAAAACAGTGTAGTTACACACATGCATTTCCGAGTATGATGGCAAGCTAAGTAATTAAGGAAAAACATCAGCTAGGATATCCCTCCTGTCATTTCTGTAGAGCTCGCATAAAAGCGGCTCAATTAAAGTAATGGCAGAGCTTCATAATAGCAATTGAGACTAACGAAGTCGTCATAGGGTTTACTCAAATTCGTACATTACTTCAATGTACTTCGAAATTTTGTTTTATAATTGAATGTAGAACTTATGATTTGACTGTGAAGGTTCAAACTTTAAACGCCGCACCTATTTCTCTTGTGATAACAGTACGCTGTGTTTTGGTTTAAAGTGTGGTAAGGGAGACATACTTATCCGAGCCGTTCCGCCTTAGTCCACAGGAGTATTTCAGGTAGAATCAGGAGTTTGTGACAGCCCATAGGCAATGATCAAGTGAATTAATTTGATGCTTCTTATAAAAAAATATGGGCAAATATTTTAAAATACGTATTTTAAATATTCTTTCAGATGTACCTAAAGCTATACAGAATATAATAGCTGTAAATACGTTTTGTAAAACCGAAGTTCCCTCTTGGCCCAATCTGTCTGAAGCACATATAAATCGAAGTAACAAATTTGAAACGTATAAAAGTATAGAGTCATTGCATGCACTCTGGCAATACCATTAGTTTCACTGCAATTACTACGAAAGACTTCGTTGACGATCGATAATCGTTGACGATCATTTGAATATAAATATAGTCCTCCAGGTACAGTATACGCTATGCTTTATGAACACAACTGAGACTGCGTCGCTGCATGCTCTCCAACCAGCACTAATGACTTCGCAAGAACTGGTTAGGGGAGTGGAGTTTTCGCACTTCTATGTTCACTGACTGTAATTGTTGAATTGGAGGGATATAACAATTGAATATGGAAAGAACTTTCCATTTTTTACGTTAATGAAGTAGCAAACGAGCATGAAGCCCACCTATGGTAAGGGGCCACTTCCGCCCGTGGACATCTGTAATCAACCCCAGATAAGATCACAGTTCTGTCTGAGTCGGCAGCAGATGCTTTGCTAGCACTGGGGTCTAAGTTGGAACGCGTTGAATAAGTATATCTCCCTTACACTGCTATTGTGCAGTGCAGTGCTTAACACTGCTATTATAAAACAGAAATATGGCAGAACCACGGTCGCCGGGTCAACTAGTAAAATATAAAACATGATTTCCAAACGTAACATTAATTCCTTTTAAACTATAATTAAGTACATGGCACCTAATTTGAAAATACCTAAAAGAATTCTCGGGTTGCAATTTACGCTGTTTCTCCTACATATTAAAATACGTACGTAAGAAAAGGACATCATTACTGCAAGTACTTCAACTTTAGTGTTCACGGTGACTGCACATACGCTGTGCTGCCGTGAACCGTACAAGCTATGGATATGTAGTGGAGTGTGTGTAATTCCGTAAGATTGAAACATGAAGTCATTTCAACGAAGTATGGCTCATGTAGAAAGATTAGCTATTAGGGTTATCGTTCGAATTCCACATGTAAATTTATTTGTTTCTATTTAGAAGTTATTTGGAAATTATGACTTGCTTTATATATATTTTTTATGTTATGGAAGTAGCAAACGAGCATGCAGCCCACTTGGTGGTAAGTGGACATCTAAGATCACAGTCCTACCTGAGGTCGGCCACAGATGCGTCGCTACCCCTTTTTTTTTTTCGTGGGGAAACCCATCATGGGTTCCTCTCAGTGCGGGGGCAGCGGAAAGGATATGCCGGACTTACGAGTCCGGCATATCCTCTCCGCTGATTAGGCCGCGATAGGCCGCCTAAAACCCCACGGTGTTCCTCTGGACGCCCTTTGTCGGGACCACGGGTACGCTAAAAGCACTCGTCCGCGGTCCTGACGGCGTTTGCCC
>DWNY01001197.1:0-13213 GCA_018250635.1 Telegonus apastus | reverse complement strand
GTACAAGTCTCATTCGTTTATTTCATAACTAAGGAATATGGGGATTATATTGATACAACTAGTACTGTAAAATCTCAAAGTAATTATTATTCACTCTCAATATTTTTAGTCATAAGGTATTATAACATTATATAGGTTATCATATACTATCATAGAAATATGCCTGAAAATATGAATTACTTGTAAACAAAATAAATAATTGAATAAATTACAGGAGATCATTGGAAGACTTTTCCCAATACCACCTATCAGCTGCCAGAAAGGTAGATCCAGATAATAATTCTGGGGAACTCCATCTGCAAGTGCCTGACGATGCAGCACACTTGGTCGGTGAGGGCCGGGGTCTGCGGATCGGCATTGAATTTTCATTGGAGTCACCCCAAGGAGGGATGCACTTTGTTGTGCCTGAAGGAGATGCTAGTCTAGTTGAGGTATATTTAATAATTGTGTTTTTTTCGAAAATACTTAATGAGCATGACAGTACTAAATAAGGTTGATATGATGGTCATTGTCCTTTATGGCCATTTAATCAGTCCTGGATAGAATTGATGTGTTATCTTCAACTTTACTAGTAACAGGTCTCATGTCCTAAGAAGAATAAATATTAAGACATAAGTAAGAATTTGTAATGAAATCTGTCTTAATGAAATTGCTTGCACTCAACCTAGAAAAATCCTTTAATATATGTACATAGCTTATGTTTCTTAAAAAAACATTCTATAGACTTTTTTGTGTCTAAATGCACTTACTATTATTTTAAATTCCAGAAATCAGCCCACATGTTCACATACGGTCACTCGTCTCGCCTCTGGTTTCCATGCGTGGATAGCTTCGCAGAACCGTGTACATGGAAGCTGGAATTCACTGTCGACGAGTGTCTGACGGCGGTGTCGTGCGGCGAGCTGCTTGATGTCGTGTACACTCCGGACCACAGGCGGAAGACGTTCCATTATGTTGTCAATACGCCGGCGTGCGCACCTAACATTGCTCTAGCTATTGGGTAAGAATTAAATTCTGTTTGTTCATAACTTTTAAAACAGTTTTAGGATGAAACGTGTAAAAGTACATGGAGAAAATCCATTAATTATAAAAATTTTCTTTACATATGTATTATGCATTGTTATATATACAGAACATATTATCTATGACGTATCTTAAATCCAAAAAAAAAGATACAGATACAGTGTTTACTCCTGATGCTTTTAAATGTTTTTTTTTTATGTGAAAATATAATTTTAAAGCAAATTCTTATTCAAAAATTAAGGAAATCTGTGATTACTTAAGGCCAAAATAATTCTGCCCAATGCTCTGTATCTATTTTTGGGGTCGTGTGAGATTAATTGATTAAAGCTAGACATAAGTTCAGCATAGGTTTAAATAATTATAACAACCCCTTAATTTAATTGCAGACCATTCGAACCTTACGTAGATCCACACATGAACGAAGTGACGCACTACTGTTTGCCCAATCTGATGCAAATTCTAAAGAACACTGTAAGGTATTTACATGAAGCCTTCGAGTTCTACGAAGAAACACTGTCAACGAGATATCCGTATCCTTGTTATAAGCAGGTGTTTGTGGATGAGGTTGGTATTACCTGGATATGAATCTCTCGTCTTTTTATTTAGTTTAAGTATGTGCCAACGAGCATTTCAATTGATTTAATTCTCGATTCCAAGGTGGTTGAACTTTCAGCAGTTCTACTCTGCCGGGATTACCGCCACATATATTCCTGCCATGTTAAGCGCATCTATTTTATGATTTGGAGGGAGTGGTAAATATATGGCAAGTATGTATTACTTGAGGTGTTCAAATTTAGTCCTCAGAAACATAATCCCATTAGTGGCCACCCTCAGGTGAGACAGATCTTATCTGGGGTTGATTATAGATGTCCATGGGATGCCATGCCCACTCACCATCAGGTGCACTGCATACTAGCTTCTTACTTTCATATGATAAAAAATACATTTAGAATTTCTCTCCGTAGACCGAAGACGACGCTACCGCGTACACAACAATGTCAATCATGAGCACACATTTGCTCCACTCGATCGCTATCATCGACCAGACGTTCATCAGCCGGAAGGCGATGGCCCAGGCGGTGGCTGAGCAGTTCTTTGGATGCTTCATCACGATGCAGAACTGGTCAGACTTGTGGCTGGCTAAGGGCATACCGGATTACTTATGCGGATTGTACTCTAAGAAGTGCTTTGGTAATAATGAGTACAGGTACATGACTCATCAAGAGTTGCAAGAGGCGAGTTTCAGGACATATTTTTACTTACCTACTTTAATATTTGTTTCTTCCGTATTTGTCCTATACAACAGACATAAACTGACAAAAAATGTCACACTTCCTTTATGTTAAACAAATTTCAGATCAACACTATCACCTAATGTTATGAGGTAGTTTATAGTCTATGGACATTTAACACAGTCTGGTAAGATTCTGGTACCTCGTTCTCCAATTCCTCCTTGCCGTAATTTCATCTAGTACATTTCATTGAAACTACGACGTAGTCGTGCCACACAAGCCACAATTTTCAATTCGATCTAAATTTTTGAAATCTGTGTACTACTTCCAAACATGCAGAAAGTTTACTTCAAGATTTTCATCATTCAATCAGCAATAATTAAATTTCAATGATATACCTACATGTTGCGACAGGTAATGCAATACGAGGAGCAGTACGGCGGCATCGTGCTGGACCCGTGGCAGCCGCCCGCCAGCGGCTCGCGCGACGACTGCCGCGACGCGTTCTACTTCCCCGTGCGGAACGTGCTCACCATGTCGCCGAGATACATCGAGGTATGTCCCAGTACATAGTATTAGGGGTCTGTACGCGGAGGCACGGAACCATATCGCCAGGCCTCCGGTGACAGTCCGTCACGGGGCTCTTTCTTGAACGTTATAGATGTGTATGTCTATGTGTGTGACCGTTATAGGAATAATAACAATTTGACAATAAAAGGGGATCTATAAAAGAAACCGGTACATTCGGTATTCTTAGGTTTATCTATTTTTTTCGTAATAGGTAGACACTTTGTAGGTTTAGTACTTTTATAGCTGTGATGATAGCAAATACTAAAAATAAGTCTCACCCCACACTTTTAACACCAAAAAAGTACCCCATATTTTCCGGTTTGGCTCAGTACAAGAAAGTTTCATCAATAGGTGTCAATAATGAAGACTAACAAATATTTTGAGAAAGTGGATAAATTTTAGAATTACAAAAATAGATAGTATTCTTTATTAATTTGTATGAAATGTAACTTGCTTTGCCGCTCGCATATGAATCGCTCTAACATCACCTGTACAATAATATGACTTTAAAGCTAACTGTATTGTTTACTACGGAAATTACCTTTTTAAATTTTTCTAAGGTAATGCGAAAGAAATCCCACCTCGTCCTACGGATGTTGGAGCAACGCATTGGCCAAGAGTTGCTGCTCCAAGTGTTCAACAAGCAGCTGTCGTTGGCGACCAACGCGGCCAACACGAAGATTGGCAGTGGCCTCTGGGGACATTTGTTGCTCTCGACCAACTTGTTCGTTAAAGCAATATTCACGGTCACCGGCAAAGACATGGCCGTGTTTGTCGACCAATGGGTGCGGACTGGAGGCCATGCGAAGTTCACGCTCACGTCGGTTTTCAATAGGAAGAGGTATGTTTTCAATTACAGTTTTGTTTTGGAATGGAAGTAGTAAACGAGCATGCAGCCCCCCTGGTGGTAATTGGTCACTGCCGCCCATGGACATCTGCAATCAACCTGATAAGATCACAGTCCTACCTGAGGTCGGCCAAAGATGCGTTTCTACACATGAGGACTAAGTAGGATCTCCTCGAATCTCTATCTCTTCTACCCCACCCTTCAAACCAGAACACAGCAGCGCTTAACACTGCTGTCATAAGGCAGAAATAGTTATGGCGGTGGTACCGCTGGAGTCGAACCACAAAGGGTTCTACTATCCTCAAACTTTATTAAAGGTAATTTTAATTATTTATTAAAGGTAAAGTGTGAAAATATCTTATTTGTCGTATTATTCCAGTTCGATATGTATTTACGCCTAGCCTTATTATAGCGTAATGCCGTGGTGCAGTGATTAATCGTCTGTAAAAGCATAACTTAGTCAATATAACCACTGAGTCAATATAAACTCCATCCATTCTCAGTCACTTCAGCACTGCCGTCAATACGCTCTAGGTAACATATCTTCCTAATTCGTGAAGTAAAAAGAAGAACCCGTCTAACCGTACGAAAATATCTGGTTGATTATATTAGTTTTTTCGTTAACCAATTATAGTATTATTGTAATATTACAATTATTCACGGAACGTTTACTTTTGTTAACAGGAACACAGTCGAGTTAGAAATCAGACAAGATTCCGTCCACGAGAAAGGCATAAGGAAGTACGTCGGTCCTTTGCTAGTACAGCTCCAAGAGTTAGACGGCACGTTCAAACACACTATGCAGATAGAGAACACCGTAGTGAAGGCGGACATCACTTGCCACAGCAAGAGTAGACGGAATAAGAAGAAGAAGATTCCGTTGTGCACCGGGGAAGAGGTTGATATGGATCTCTCTGCTATGGAGTAAGTTTCATTGCTATAAGTTATAAATATACCATACGATATTTATAATTTTTAAGTTTCTCATTTTAAGTGACAAAGTACTAAAATTGTACGTCTTATGAGAAATAAAGATTCTTTAAGCCCAAGTTAATAACTAATATTTTCTGGTCAGTATCAATATTATCTTCTCCAAATCTGTATATTCTGACTTAAATTTTAAATAACTGGATCTTTAATAAATGGTCCTTCGAGGTGGATGATTTTAGAGTTTTAGTTTTAGTAATTGTAGATGTTCAAGTATTTATTAGATGTGTTTTTTTGGTGAAGACTTAAGCGTTTTGATATGAGGCAAAATATTACAAAGTCGACACATAATAGCGACAAAAATAGTTTAAAGTTTGAGTCTAAATATCAGTCGTACACTGAACAAGAGTACTGCTCAGAATTCGTACTACTCGTTCACGAAATAAGTTAAGATTCTTGTGATGTGCGAATGTGTGCGTGTTTTTTTATTCTATGTAATTTTTTACAGCGATTCCCCAGTACTCTGGATCCGATTAGATCCTGAGATGTCACTCCTACGCAGTACGGTGATCTCTCAACCGGATTACCAGTGGCAGTACCAGCTACGTCACGAGCGTGACGTCACGGCCCAGAGCGAGGCTATCGACGCCTTGCACAACTACCCCGAACCGGCTACAAGGAAGGCCCTAACTGATACAATTGAAAATGAACAGACGTTCTACAAGATTCGATGCAGAGCGGCGCATTGTTTGACAAAGGTTAGAAGTACATTCGTCAAACCATTATTGTCCCATTGCTGGGTAGGGCTCTCCTTTCGGAGTGAGAGGGCTTTTAGGCCATGGTCCACCGCGATGGCCAAGTGCGAATTGGTAGAATTCTCACACCTTTGACAGCTTTATTTTCTTATTTTCCTTTATTTTCTTATTACCTTATTTTCCTTCCCCGTTAAAGCAAGTTATAATTAAATTCTAATACACACATAAATGTCGTACATATAGTAGATAACTTTTTACATAATATAGTAGTACACTGCTGAGTCAAATTATGTAAAGGTTGTTAAGTTAAACTAAAAGTATCTCAAACCACAATATGGTAACTACTTAAATTCTAATATCAATATATTATTTATAAGTCTGTATCAACTATACAGATCCTATAATGTCGTATGTCGTATGAAAGTTTTGTCTAAAATAGTTTCATCCTTTTGTGGCAAAGGGAGATCTCCCGCCAGGCTAGGTGATCATGCCTGGGGAGCGGCCGCGCTCCGACAGTCTTAGTTTGGAGCTTGTATATATGCAAGGTATTGAGAATGCTTCGATAGCGTGATTCAGAATACTAGCGGCGCCATCTCTTGATGAGGTGCCGGAAGTCGCCACAGTACATATTTAAACTAAATAAGAATGTTACAGAAATTTAACGTCTGCAAAAGTAAATAATATCTTGTAACATTACTTTAAAAATATCTACCTTAGATATTATCACGACATTGGATATCCCGTTAGACTAGTCTAAAGCTCGAAGCAGGCATCTCTTGAGACTGGATTTTCCTCTTTTATACTACTTCTATACCTTACTTTAAGCATATGAATTGAAAGGTTGCAAAGCGTCCTACTTACTACCTTTTGATCCTGATATAGTGCGTTTAGTTCCACGTGCAAAAATATTAAAGGATATGACCTGAATGCACAGTATTCAGACTAAGAATAACTAGAAAAAACCTATAAAATTCTCAGCTTTATTAGTATACTAGTTGTATCTCGCGGTGTTATTCGCGTTTAAAAAATATAACATGACATACATATAACAAAAGTGATGGCCGGCTCTATATAGCAAGCAACTGAAAAATCGCCATGTTTTACGGTTTCTAATTTTACTGCCCGTAAAACTAATTTTTCAAAAACAAATACTATTAGCTCAGTCAATGAAAGTCCCGTCAAAATCTGTTCAGCCACTTCCAAGATTACCAAGAACAAAAAGTCAGACAGACAAAAAAAAATGTCTGTGTTATAGGTACCTTGTAGGATTTTATGTGTATATAGAAAAATGTTGTAATTTTGATGATATTAACAGATACTAAAATTTTACTTATATGTTATCAAGTGAATGATTGCCGGTTGCAGCAAAAATAAGGGGTAATTGAAAATTCTGTTATGTCGAAAATGTTTCAATATATAATTTATACATATAGTGTACGCATCATGATTGTATGTATGCATATAACCCATGTATTCTTTGCAAATGACGTATATATGAATACTTGAAGACACAGAGAGGACTATGATATTAGACATACGTGAAAGTTCATGCAGATAAGATTATTGATTGATAATAGTTATGTATGTCTAAGAAGTATTGCAAATATATTAAATTATATAATTTGAGTATTTAACTCATTATTTACAGCACTGACAACAATCCTTACTAATATTATAAATGCGAAAGTAACTGTCTGTCTGCGTTGTTTTCACTTCCCAACCGCTGGACCGATTATGATGAAATTTTACATGGAAATACTTTGAAGCCCGACAATGAACATAGGCTACTTATTTTTTCGAATTTTTTTTGTATATAAGTGTAATTTCAATTTTTCGTAACAAAGTCGTCGGATTTACCTGGCTTACGCTGCCTAAACCATAAGAGATGTATCAAAACATTGTAGTAAAGAATTGTGGTTTATTAAAATACTTACAAATAAGTCCGCGATAGCATATATCTAACTATTACGGTTAAGCCACAATAAGCATTTTAATCTTTAAAATATGAATTTAAAATACTGACATAATTGCGAACCTATTTTCTTCAATTCAGTATTAATCCTTATCCAATTAAAATGGTTAGTAAATCGGGTGTTTAATATAGATTAAAATTGTCATTTACACTATGTAATTTAGATGAATATCCTAGGAGATATCACAGATTTAAAATTACGCACAACCAAATTCGCTCTCAGCTAAAAGTTTGTTCAATCATTGCCGTGTCACCGATACGTCCTACGTAGGTAAGCGAACGCGAAACGGCCATATGTTGCCGCGGTGTGGCGCGAAAATACAAAAATTCCTTAATCATTGGAGTGTCCTGCATCATACAATTACGTTAATAAATACATAGATTTAATTATGAAGTTACGAATGCCAATCTGTCTGTCTATCTGAGTTGTTTTGACGGCCAAATTCATTACGATTATGTTTATATTTTACATGGAAGTAGTATGGAGTGCTTGCAATAATAATATCAATATAACAACTTTTTACCAAATGCGTATAAAACTATACACGGTACGTGTAAATACAATTAAAAACATTTTTGTCCGTTTGTTAAGCTGAAGTAATTTTCTAAACGGCTGGACCGATTTTGACGGGACTTTCACTGGAAGATAGCTGAAGGTCTAAGTCGTAACGTAGGCTAATTTAATTTTTGAAAAAAGCACTAGCGCGCGCTCCACGCGCATGCGGCCGCCGTTGCGGGCGTTAAAGCCAGTTGCTATTAGGCAAATATTAATGTATGCCTTTTTACTTCTTTAACGCGGGTGAAACCGCGGAAATCAGCTAGTACTGACAATATAAAAGACATAAATTGTCTATGTAAAAAATGAGTTACTTTTAAAAATTCAGATTAACAAGTTAAATCTCATTTTCCATATAATTAATGTTTTTGTTAAGTTTAAGTATAAGTTTAGTTGCGACTGGTCTACTAGTTTTAATAATTAAAAGATATTCCGAACATTTTAATATTGAAAATAACTATCTTTGCAAATGTGTCACGTAACTATAATAGTAAATGATAATATTAGTCTGACATAGTTAATAAATGACCCGTTATTATTTGCGACCCGTTAAATGCAGTAAATTGAATTTACCGCGGATATAAAATATTCGATGAACGTTGCATATCCAAATTGTGTACTTAATAAAGTGAACGAAGTATTTAAGTAAACATTTTACGGATAAATAAATAAATACAACTAATGGAATAACATTATGTATTCAACAGTGTTATTTATTATATTTAGAATTCAATATTTTTTAAACTCAATATTACACAAGATAATATGTTTATTACAACAATAATTGTTTTCATGTTGGCTAGCATTTTTTTTACCTGACGAACTGAGGAAACTCGCTACAACTTTCCGCATCTCGTCAAGAGATGGCACCACTAGTATTGTGAATCACGCTATCGAAGTTTTCCCAACATATACAAGTTCTGAACTAAGACTGCTGGTGCACGGCCGGTCCCCAAGCATGACGATCAACGCAGCAACGCAATGTTGGATTACCGGGTTTTACTAAATAAATCACTAACGGTCACCAATCCTTTTAACAGCTGGAATAAACATAGCTTCACTTTATAGGCGTTAAGATCTACATACGCTTCATTTAAGTCCGACTTGCATTGAAATTATGGCGATGGTATTAATGATTATAGATCTATCTAATACAATATATGGGGCGATGTAAATATAGGCGACCTTGCGTCTAACATCGTGAAAGCCTTATTTGGTCCCGTCTTTGTCTCGTCTGACTAATTCCGTGTGTAAGGCTCTAGAGTTCAACGACCCGGTCAAGGCCGGTCGTTCGCTAAAAAATAACCGCTTCATCGAATATGTATTATGAGGCTTATGATAACCTATTACAATACTAATGATAGATACTGCGTAAAAATACATTAAATATCCATGACTTAGTTAAATGTGCCTAGTTTAAAATGTTTAAATTTACAGAAAAAGGAGCTTCTTATTCATTTTCTTATTTCTTTTTCGTTTCAATGACATTAAAACTAAATTACTCACGTTTAAATTTTTATACACTTTTTATGAATACGAGTCAACTAAGAACTATGTTGGAACGCCACTCAAACCAAAAAAGGAATCACTCAAATAAATCAGAGTGTGTATTGAGATTGCAACAAATTATGTAAGAAATGTGAATATTAAAACAATAAATGGTAAAACTCCATTGCTATAACCCCGATATTTGATACCAGGTACTAGCAGTTGCAAAAATATAACGGTATTTGTTACGATTTAATCATTTGTACGATGTGTAGTGGGTAGATAGTAGAAACTTCAAATAGCGTTCTACAATTTTAGGCAGGGACTGTATCTCATTTATATAATAACTGTACATTACATTAGACGGACACACGAATAAAATAAATATATCAAAATAATCTTACAAACTGCAAACAGTAGTTTCTAAATAAATATAATTACATTTCTCAATACTCTACTTTAAAAAAAGGAATAAAATTTTATTTGCGTTCTATTATAAAACATTAGTGTATAGATAATTATGCTCCATTGTCTGCAGTGTAACATGAATCCTCCACGGATGTGAATCACGGATCACGGATTACAAATACGGAAACGCCGATAGTCGGATTAGATTTTCGATAATCCGTTCAGTCTACTTTACACTTTCGGTTTCGCATAAATTCGTATTATCACGGCTATACTCAAAATTTTCCAACAAATGACGTTCGAAATTCGAAAAGTATATTCTATTTTTCTAATAAGATATCTAAAAACACGGTAGTGTTTGACAAATTCTGATGAATTTCTATTTTCTTTACGTGCTACTTTGACATCGGAATTCCAACAATTGTTTGAAATTAGAATAAGATTTTTCTTGTATAATAGTTTTTGTTCAACATCACTAAGAATTTGTTTTTTTTTGTTTATTGTTTATCTGTTTTATATTTGAGGCAAGTTTTGATCCTTCCTTATTTAAAGTGTATTGTAGTACACACTTCGGTTAAATAATAACAACAAAAATATAGACAAAAGTACAAATTTCACAAAAGTATTTGTGAAATAGACATTCAATCTATTGTCAATACTAAATAAAAAAATGTGACTGATAAATTACCTACCTATCACCTAGTGCCGGAAATCGTACTAGACGCACGCAGCATACAAATAGTATATTAAAACAAAATTACATATTAATCCGGAATTGCAAAGCGACGGTTCATTGTTGATTAAACATTCATTACCGTGCTCTTGTGGAGTTCAAAGCCTTGTGAATAATACCGGCATAGTTTCTATGTGATTCATATTATAATTAACATATGCGTGCGCATGCTTAAAGAGGTAACTGTTGATTAAAAGTGCAAATTAAAAGGCCCTTCAAAGTTAACATAACAAAGCGAGATTTTAAACGCGCAACTTTGGGATTATTACATAATTTCCCTTAGAGTAAAAAATGAAAATGAGATTAAAATATTTTTCATCTGAAATCACAAATGTCGATAATCAAAACACGTTTGTGTCATTGTTTTATTTATATAGCTAGTTACATTTTATCTTATGCGCAAACTATGTAATATAAAATAGTTCTGTTTCCTACGCACTGTCCACTTTATACAAAATCACTTATAATCTAGAACTAACAGTAGATAGCGATTAAACTCATAACCATATAAAAATAAAACCCCTTTATTATTATAATCTTATATCCATCTAAAAGTAATTACAAATATTTTAAGATAAACGTAATTCAACAAAACGAAACAGACCTCAGTAGCAACCGACCCGTAACTCACGAGTGTAACTGTTCAAGTCTAATGCATATAAAGCCCCACTTTTACAAAAAAGCTTATAAAAAAGCTCATTGCTCTATGACGCCGGCATATTGCAAACGATGTCGGAAAGCTATTCCGAAAGGGCGAAATATATTTTAGAGGCAAAACTTCATTTAGGTTGCATGCTCTACTACTTATTATTAACTGTTCCTCATAAAAGGTTAATAAAGGTTGCATCGAAGCTCAAAACTAACAAAACCCTGTGTGGTTCAACACAAGCGGCATTACAATCAGACTTTGCCGGTTTCACACATTGAACGTGGTAGAATCCTTTCTGGTAAGATTCTAGTAGCACCACCGCTACACCTATTCTGCCTTATAACAGCAGTGTTAAGCGCTGCAGTGTTCTGATTGGTGTGGTAAGAGAGACACACTTATTCGAGGCGTTCTAACTTAGTCCTCAGAAGTAGTAACGCATCTGCGGCCGACATCAGGTAGGACTGTGATTTTGTCTGCGATCACTCTTCCTGTCTAATAACAGCAGTGTTAAGTAAGCGCTGCTATGTTCCGTTTTTTTTACATCGAATTGATTAGAGCTTCGTAATACTGTGCATGGATACAGTCATTACGACTAAAATGTTTTCGATAAGCATACGTAATTACAATTATGATCCTGCAATACGCAAGAAATACGCAAGAGTAAAAGCTAAATTCTTATGTTCCTGCTTAATCCACTTGAACTATGAAAAACAAAACCTGTGTACTATCTTACAGAGGCGCTGTGTTCTGGTTTAAATGGTAAAGGAGACATACTTATTTAAAGCATTTCAACCTAATCCTCAGGTGTATCAACTGTGACCAACCTCAGGATAGATTCATTCCAATTAGATCAATCCTATGTATAGTTGTTAGAAATGGCAGCTTACAATACAAGGCGAACATAATGTTAGGAACATACCAAGCGGAATTAAAAAAACGCAACGAAAAATAAACATTTACACAAAAAATTAAAACAAATGCAATAAAAAGAATTGACCCGCATTTTTATCACGACTTAACCGTTTCAGCTCAATTTTAGTTCAGCAGTGCAACGGCGAATTTATCAAATCTGTACAAAGCGGAAAGCAATGGAATTGGAACTTTAAGCCGAAGGAGTAAGCATTTCAATAATTTGCAATATCGCTGTAGTGGATGGAAATCTTGGCTCTTTTGTCACGCTCAGCTCTCAAAGCGTCGGGGTATCGTAGGTTTACCATGAAAGAATGAATGCTGACCAGGATAGGACAAATATGACGAAAAAACGGATCATTCTTAATAAAGAGATACTGTTTTCAATGTGAAACATCTAAACAGATATAAATGTTTTAGTTATAATATTATTATTAACTTTAAAGTAATATTTTGTGTGATTATTACTTTCTTAATGATAAACTTAAATTCATAATGAACTTTACTATCACCCTTTTAAGGGCTGTTTTGTTATTAACAGCACTCACATCAATTTATGCTCAGTACTTAAAACATCTCTCAATACTATTTGTATTCATCAAAATATCTTTATTTATTCGAAGCTATCGTGCAATCTACTGTGACTAGTTAAATAAACGATTCGACCTCCATTTTAATTAGAACAAGGTAGTACAAAATGGAACGAATTATAGAGCTTGACAATGTATTGCCGGGATATAGAGTAAAATGGAACACAACATTGCAAAGTAGGACATATCCTAGCGTACCGTGAAACATGGTAATCATAGTAGCGACAATGATCTCTTCACAAAGACCCTGCAAGTGAACTGGGCGCTTTCTTACATTATTAAGGCACAGCGTAAGATGGATGTCAATATATTTCTGTTAGCTGATTCATGGTTCGCTAACCCAAAACTGGCCCATTGTTGGGCAATAATTCCGACAACTAGGTTAGACTAGGAGCGTACTCAGCCATGCTGCTCCATTTTGTTGGTGTAGTGGCACGGGTTAGTGACCAACCTGTACTGGATGTTTTCCAACCATGAGATTTAACGTGCCCCCCCGAAGCACGGAAGCGCGCATGAAATTTTGCCACTAAAAATTTTTATACATTATTATCATT
>DWNY01001196.1:0-13218 GCA_018250635.1 Telegonus apastus | reverse complement strand
CCGGGGCCCGCCCTCGACATCGTCGCCACTCACCTTTGACTTCGCCGGGTCAAATTCCAGTTGTCCCGCAGCTATCAATTTTAGTTCCGCGAGTTGACCTGAAACTTGAAGATGATGAATCCGACCGGAGTGGAAAATGTGTGTCACGAATTATAACCGACGCGAGAGATTTGCCGAACGTTATTCGTGGGGACGTGACCGAGTTCGTTGAAAGTTTTTAAGGAACCGTAGGTTCGGGACGACCGAATTGAACCCATCTCAGACTGTATTGTCCCCGTCACCGGTCTATTCCATTCGGTACTCGCTTCGTTCCTTTAAACAGAAAATTATTATTAATTTAAAAGCGAGTCTCGTAAGAATGAACCGGACGGCGGCGTTCATGTGATTTGTGATAACGATTTCTCGCGAGTGAACATGAGCGAACGATCGTGTAGATTATGATTCGCCCTAAGCTTAATTAAGAAATATAGTTTAATTGTAGTATCATAAGCTGTATATAGTTGAAATAAGTATAAATGAAGTATAAATATTAAGGCGTACGAGCCGCGTCGCGCCCGGCCTCGCATTTAGCCTCGTTTGTATATAATTTAACTTTATATGTGCGTGATATTTTTGTATATATAGGTAGCGATGAGTGATTTCGCAAAGCAAAGCCTGAGGTGCGAAAAAATCGATGTACATAGATGGATCCGGCAAAGTTCGTGTCGGTGGTGATATGTGTCTAAAAGCATGTGAATGCGTGTGTATTTGTGTACGTGTGTTTTTGAACAGGTTTGCGCGTGTGTGTGCGTGTGTGCGTGTGTGCGTGTGTGCGTGTGTGCGTGTGTGCGTGCGAGGACAGGCGCGAGGCGAGCGACCGTATCCGTATTATTAAATTACAATGGTGCTCCGACTATAGTTTCATATCATAACTTTAAACTGCATTTACGAGCTGTTCTCCTTGTAGGCTAGCGAGTAGACTAAGGGATCTATTTTTATATGTGCGGCGCCGCGACGCCCGCGACTGACTGACGCGCAGAGGACGATACTGAGTTAGTTCACGACTATTGTGCGAAAATAATTTATTTAACTATTGCTGCTATATAAGTTTTGACACGAATAATGAAGCGATTATAAGATTATGTTTACTAGTGTTTCATTTCAATATTGTCAATCAATATTTCGTTTTAAAATAACATTATTGGGCATTGGTATTAACGAAACTGTTATTTTTTTAATAAAAGATGGCAACATGTTGATGTCTCCCGCTGTGTGCTGTAAACTCTAGGACGGTACCCCTCAACAATTATTTAACCTTATAACTGTGAGAAACAGTGGGGGGGATCAATTTGTATCCTCTCAATAACTTAGCCCTAATGGTCGTTCTAAATTGAAATGTTAATAATAGCGTACTTTAAAGTCATTAAAAACAAAATTGTATTATTTGTCAAATTGTGACATGGTTTACTTCAATAAATTATATACAATTTATAAGGCCTTTTTATTAACTGATTCAACCTAATAATTTTAAATTTAATTTCAATACATGATGTTAAATTGATAAAATAGTATAACTTAGTCATAAAATACGAAGTGCGAAAAAAATTGATATTTTTATCCTATTTTGTCAGAAGGAGGGTAGTCTTTCAAGTGAAAAGTTTTCTTTAATTTACGTATAATTGCGTTTGTAGTTACTTGTTTTCGTTTGTAGTTGTCATCATTGCGTTTGTAGGTACTTGATTTCGTTTGTAGTTGTCATAACTGGGTTTGTAGTTACTTGATTTCGTTTGTAGTTATCATATTTGCGTTTGTAATTATGATAACCATGAAACTAACTAACTATGAAACCATCCGAAGACGTTCAGAATAATTTGACGCTGTTTTCGAAACAAGAAAGAACTTCATCGCCGGCAAATTATCTTCAGCATGGATAATCTCTAACACGCAGCATCATCGCCGGAACTCGCCGCCGTTTTGCTGGAGCTCTCGCTGCCGCTGAGAGATGTGCACACGTCGCCGCCGCTGACCCGAGAATGCGCGCGCTAATAACCCGCGCTATATTTATAGCATCGAGCAAGCCGGCAGGAGACGACCGCGCGACCAGCGAAGTCACAAGCGAGACGGCCTAGATTTCTATTTCATTTTAACATTTATGTAACTACCGTAATTATTATTTACATTTTATTTTGTTACTATTTATAATACTATTTACTTGTTTACATAACTCTTATTGGCAAAAATTCGTGTTATTTTATTGGTGTCCTTAAATTAATTAACTTATTATTGGTCGATCGATATTGTAGCCGGGAGTATAAATATAAGGTGCCTTTCTCAATAAACCATTCCATACAAGCCTCAGCCTTCTGTAAAACCACTAGTTTTATTTAAACGCCACTAGACCATACAGGAGTCAGTAGGATACCTAGCCATGCACCCTACAGTGGTGACCCTACAAACATAACCCCTCCTTAGCAGTCGGGTAAAATAACATGCATCTACTTACCATCTTAAGTTTTGACTTCCAGTCCGTATGAATTCATTTCTCGTATCTGTTGTTATATATATAGGCTGCTATAATAGGCGTATCATCATCATCGTCATCATCATCGTCATAATCATCATCATCGTCATCATCATCGTTATCATCATCTTCGTCATCATCGTCATCATCATCATCGTTATAATCATCAGCTTTGCCTCTATATCGTCCGTGATCTGTGGATGGGTAAACATCTACGGAAGCTTATTGGCTTCGATAATAGGTCATTTACGACTACTAACATCTACGTCTACATTTTTCCCGTTGTATTTTGCTTAGTATGACATAATTTCTTTAACAATATTTTAGAGTACATAGTTTATAGTGATTATAGTACCATAGATCTAGAACAAAGCAAACTATCTAATTTAATCAGTGGATCAATATTTAGAGCGCCATTAGCGGTAGTTTACATGTGCAGAGAGCGTTACAGTTTTAGTTGGAAATACTATTCATCTCGAAAGAAAGTAATAGTAAACATTTTATTAATTTTCCGACCCCTACAAATGTACACCACCACTAAAGGGTTGTTTCGATATAATAAGACGCACTGATGTGTCTACTCCTATTCTCCTTAGCTTATTTATCTTCTATAAGAACAAACATTAAGACTAAATACGCCTCTAGCGGTAGTTCACAAATACAAGACAAGGCAAAAATTTAAGATGGAAATTCAAATTAAGGAGACTAAGTAATTACATATTTATGAGCAGAATTTCAAGTCCACTGAGGGTCTAATTGACCTAAACGTTGTTTAAAATGTTCTTTTTTTATTTTCCGGCCCCTAGACGTATACACCACCACTAAAGGGTTTAATATGATATTAAAATATGCATTGATTTTGACGTAACACTTCTTCTGTTTTTCTCTCTTATTCTCTTCAGCAATCTCAAGACAAGAACTATCAATACACTTACTTAAAGATTCGCCATTAGCGGTAGTATACAAGTAATGGAAGCGTTAAAACTACAGATGGACATTCTATTTAACACTGTTCTGCTCAGACATATATATTATAAATATGTATTAAATGACATTAATCTTTGAGCATTATACATGGACACCACCACTAAAAGGTATATACTTATTATGTACTTTGCGCTGTCTAATAATCCAATAATTTTAATTAACGTTACCTTTTGGTACTTCACATTCAAAACAAATATGACAAAAGCTCCAAACAAACATGTCAATCCAACAAAACAACTGGTCATGATTTCACTATTACAAATTACAAATATTGGCAACGTAAACACGTAACGTTGAAATGCTAGCAAACCCGCATTCAAGTCGCTTGCAGATTAATCTGTTAGAGTAAAAATGTAGAAACTCATATGTTTTGGTAGCTAAGCAAAAATTCAAATCCTGTGTATTCTCTAAATATTTTTATTTGTTTCTAAATTCTGGAAATCCAAATCAAATTGGCCATTTATTGCAATCATAGAGCTGTGTTTTGTTTTATGAAGGTAAAGTACCGTTTACAGAATAATTTTAAGAGTCTAAGTTAAGAACTATTTAGATTAGAATACTTGACTTATCAATAGTTACAATTTATGCGCATTATCTAGTGAGGTATAAAGGTTGAGGTGTCAAAAGTCACAAATGGACTACATTCAAGAACTTTGTACTGTTGCTATAACTCTGGTTCAAGATCCAAGGAGTTGACTCTCGTACTTGGATCTACTTCCTTTATTTGTTATCAATAACATGGAAGCCTATTAGAGTTCCACGTGCTTAGATCAAAGTCGTTTGTGGAACGTCTAATACATACAATTATATCTTAATACTGATTAATTATATTTAGTAAATCTATACTACGACACTTACTAAATATTGTGGTAGAAAGGGGTTTCTTATTTCCTATCGAGAATAATGATGGATGAGATGCTATGATAATGAAATGAGGAAAAGAATATAATGAGATATGAAGGAAATTTTGGAGAGGGTTTCGTTGAATTTTGATGTCATTAAGGATAGGAAAAGGACTACAAATTTAAAGATGACAAATTATTTACACATACAGGTAATAAAGTCACCAGGGCGTTAATACGTAAGAGATCGTTTATATTACTTGAAGTCCACCACTATAACAAGAACAGAATATGATTCCTCTCATTGACATTTCTTGACTCCAACGTCATGTAAGTGATTCCCAGTTTTTGGAAACTCAAATTTCGAGTATATAATTTTCTAGAAAAAAGTGGACATGAGCTTCGAATGGTCAGGCCCTGCTCTTCACACCTTGTATGATTAAATTTTCAAGAAAGATTAGGGAATAAGTTATTAATAGAACAAAGGGAATTATGATGAAAGGAGTATGATCGGGTATGACATAAATAATAATAAAAAAATAATAACCAGGAAATATAGGGACGGGAATAACACATAAAAAAATGTATGTGGTATGTATATGAGTGAAATGCATTACAATAGCTTAAAAGTAACTAACAACTAATGTTTAATAAGAACAAAAAAACATGGACAAAAAGTTTGTAAATGACCTACCTTAAAGTCTTTGAATATTGTATAATTCATTGGCCAATAATCTGGTGTCTGGTAGGCTCTATTTGTATTTATGCCAGTTTATTTCATTACGTATAATTTCGTTGCCAAAACTGGTCTCATTTGCCACTGCATGGACATGGTTCGTAGTGCATATAATAATCTGCAATTTCTCGGCTACTTATTAACAATGGCTGTAACAAAAACTTTCCAGCGCTTTATTCCTAGTAACCAGCACAGGCGCTGGAGCACTGTCACTGGTTATTACAGTTTGTTTTGCACGAGTGAACTATATGTGACGTTATGCTATTTAAAGGCTATACATGTACAGCCTTAAAATAGCATATCGTCAACAATATTAAAGATACAACTTTATAAATTCTCACAAAAATCTTTACCGCCCTCTGTGGCATACCATCAGTTTCAAATATCTATAATCAACCGTATTAGTACCAATACAGACAGTAGGCATCTACCAGCCTTTGAGGTTTGTTGTTAGTTATATTTTCCTACATTCTCCAGGTCATAAATGTACCAGATCCATAACCATTAAATTGTATTCTTTGTCTCTTTGCAATCCAGGCCACATCAACATATTTTGATATCAGGGATGATAGTTTGCAATAGATTAAAGATGACAGATCAAAAACTATATAAAAAATATCACCAAGAAATTGACAAGTTAGTAAACTTCGATTTATAATGAAGTTTACTAACTTGTCATTTTCCAATATCCACTTTATTCTTATAGCTTTTCCACTTTATATTTATTCCTTATGCTTTATTTCGCATTATTCCAAAAACTTCATTGATTCTTGTATTTCGGTTTTGAAATTCGTTTTATTCAGCATTTATCTATAAGAGATAATTATTTCATTAGCAAATTACTCTTTTTTGCATTAAATAAATAAAATTTTCAAGATAAGTAAATGAAACTTACTGTGGAAAAGTGGAAATTGAACGTCAACTGATGTACTTGCAGATCTCCAGCCCGCCGTTGCTGCTACACAATTGCCTCGGTTTGTCGCGTTCTGTGGATGAATACAGTATGTGCAGAAGCTTATTGGCTTCTACAGTAGATTATTTACCTACACCTTATATCTAGACACAAGACCTATAATTGTTTACTACTTTTTAAGCAAGTATATCTTTAAAAATACAATTAACACTAGATGCGCCGCTAGTGGTAGATTACACAACACATATGCAGAGAATATTACATATTAAGATGGAAATTCCGTTCAAGAGAAACATAGTTTGTACCATCTTGTCTCTTGACAGTTGGTGGATCCTGATTCCATAAGTATTCGAGAGAACTGAGAGTAGTTTTTGCTTGTCTTGTTTTTATACACACGACATTTCAACTGGGTCTTAGAAAATCTATCTATCGACTTGATGATAAGGTCATACTTTATCAGATCGTTTCTGACATAGTGTTTAGCTCCCACTGTTGCCCTCAGGGCCTAGTTCTGCAGCCCCTAAAACATACAATGTGTAAACTGATTATTAACATGTCATGTAAATAAGCCATGAACGAATAATTTGTCGGTATTTTTGCTCTCGTCGGTATTAACCGTCTTGATATATTTTTTTTATAATAAGTGAACCTGTAATCTGTATTCTACCACCAGAGGCTTTTATTTTAATATAATATATAATTTGCACCGATTTGATTTTTTTCTTCCTTACAATATTTTTCGTTTCATATCAACATTGCATTATAAGTGTCAGAATCATGTATTACTAGACTTATTAACATAAAATGTAGTATCCGTCTAAATAAAATTTTACGTGAAAATTTCTATAGATAGGAAGTATAGAAAGTTATAGCGTTATATAAGTATTATCAATATTTTTCTCTGTCGCCACATTTATGAATTTCACATTTAGGATATAAGATTATATTGAAAAATTAATTTAAATACTATAGATTAGTAAAAGTAAATACGTACTAAAACATTAAGATGAATATCATGATTACAGGGACATTTAGCGGTAGATAGATACCAACTTTATTTAAGATTAATGGAATACCTTAACTAATGCTAATAATACTATGCTTAATGTAGTATAGAATATATTAATAGAATAGTTCTTAATATACATACGAGTTAAGCTGATTATATTATTATAATGATATTCTTTATTATAAATATTGTAAATAAAATAAATACGACCATTGCCAATTTATTCACATAGTTTTGTTTTCATCCCTGTGACTAATTATGTCGCTATGAGCAATGGAAGTAAAATATGTATATTATTGCAACTTTATTTTATTTCAATTACAAAGGTTCACTTGAGATATTGGCCTGATCTATTTTCTGGGGTATCTAAAAAAAAATAGTTTTCAAAAATCCAATAATAAAGAGAAATTCGCTGTTAAATGTTAAAAATATTGAAAATTAATACTTTAAGATTTTAAGATATTGCTGTATTAAATTAAAGGATTTTTTTTCTACAAAAAGCACAATCCTGCATATGAATACAAAAGTGGCCTTCTGAAAGGACTTTACATTCATAATATAGTTTCCTATAGATATTTATACATATAAGCACAAAGATAAAGTAAGCAAATTAGATAAAATAAGAAAAAAAACGTTTTCAGTGGATCTAGCAAAATGAATTTTTCTTTGTCGCAAAATTATATTTAGAAATACAAATGAACTTACAAATAAAAAGACCCTTCATAAAAGTATCTATCTATGCATTATAAATAAGTAGCTGTTCTATTTGTAAATCTTTTTCATGATTAACAAAGTTGAAGCAAATATACTATTCCTTACTCACAAATAAAATGTTTAACTTTACTCGAAAATCAATACCTATAGTCATCTTTATGACCATGAACACGTCTAAATTTTATAAAGCGTTGGTCTTAACTAAAGAAATATTTATAAGTTCTGACAGAAGTTTAATACAAATTAGCAAAATGCAAAACAAGGGAAAAAACTATAACAAAAACCTTGTACTTAGTCTTAATGGTATGTTAAAACTACAAATAAACTTTGCCTGGAATTACAAGGAAAAACCTGGAAAAAGCGGTAATGAATCTATAATTGCCGTCCTATTTTGTTCGAGGCAACATCTTGAGACTTACGTAAATTGTTTCCGGTAATGTACCTGCCGCCAGAGGAAAAATATTTGCCTCGTTTTTGTAATTACCTTCGTTTTGTATAATGTCCTCTTTGTATATTATACTCTTTTATATTAGAAGGGCAATTTTGAACTTGCTATGGGAATTAGGGAAATATGGGAAATTGCGGATTGTGTGTAGCAACTTAAGAGGAGCTATTATATTAAAAAGGGCTATATTTAAGGCGGTAAAATCCTTTATGGTTTGATTCCGAAGGCAGTAACGCCACACTAATTTCTACCTTTTAACAGCAGGGTTAGCGGTGCAGTAATTTTGTTTGAAAGGTGTGGTAACGGAAACTTTTGGAAGTATGTTTGGATAGGTACTTACTAGAGGCAACACTACCATTCACACCATAGGATCTAGTAGAAAATTATAATATATAATTTTCTACTTTCTACTTCAATAGAATTAAAATTTTAGACTTTCTTTTCTGGATCATAAATTCTTATTTCAAATCTCTTTATACTGTTGTAAGGGAAACTTATTTAAATGAGCCGCATAGAGTATTCCTGTCAACAACATCAGGTAGTTTAAATTTGGAATTGATTATGCGTTCATAGTCCCGAAATACGCCCAACACCGAGCTTATACGATCCGTAACTAATCTACAAAATTGACTAACGTTGAGCGCGGTCGTGGGTTGAATGGATGACCGTTAGTTGCCAAATTTCATTCGTGCTTCGGAAGACAGGTCAAGTCTTTGTTTCCGGTTATTACATTATCATTGTATATGTGTATGTAGACAATATATGTAGGTGGTTTCAAACCGTCCATATTATCTCCGACAAAGTCGACGGCGTCAGTATTGTTTTCGATTATTTATTACCAGCTGATCCTCGCGGTTTCACCCGTGTAAAAAGTAAAATAAAGTAAAGCCGCCGCAGGCGTTAAAGATATTAACGCCGACGACGGCGGATACAAGCGCGAGGAACGCGCGCTAAGGATTCTTAAAAAAAATTAAGTAGCCTAAGTTACGCCTTAGACCTTTAGCTATCATCTAGTGAAAGTCCCGTCTAAATTGGTCCAGTCATTTAGAAGATTAGCCAAACAGGCAGAAAAACAAAAAAATTATATAATTGTATTTTTGTTATAGCCGTACCTATACTTTCATATGCATTCAGTAAAAAGATCTTATTTTGACGTTACAAATAGACACACTAATTATATTTATTTGTATAGATTAACAAGTTCATCCGCACTGGGGCAGCGTTGTGAAATATTCTCAAGGACTCAGCTTATTTTGAAAAGAGGCCTATACTAGGGAGTAGGATTAAAGGGTTTTCATAAACGCCTGTGAACGTACATCAATTGAATTCCGTGCCCATTTACTTCGTCTATAAACGACTTCTACACTTCCTTGATTAAAAATGTAATAACGTTTCAAAGTGTCTGCTATCAGAAAGTTTGAAAAAACTGTACATTTTATTTCCGCTAAATTAATTGACGCAATGGTATAGAAACGCGAGTGAAGGCAGATTTAATCAGAGACATTCCGGTCTCATTTCGGTTTGCGTTTCATGTGTAATTTCCCACGGCCGGGGCCAGACCCACATCTTGATTATTTCTGCTTCAATAAACTCCTTGCTTTGTTTCGACTTATTACCTGACTCTTTTATCAGGTGAGTATTGTATTTGACTTTTTTATTGAGAAGAAGCTTTTATTCAAGGATTTGTACGCGTGGGTGTTCCGTTCTATCTCATTTTGTACGTTGGAACCCTCTTGAGCAAAATAAATAAGTAAACAGGTATTATGTATTTTATTGACAGTTCTTTCTGATATTGTAATATATCATTTATATTTATGAGGTAAAGTTTTTTAAGCTTAGTGCTATTTTTAGCTACTTATATTATCATCCCAGTTTGTTGTTTACACACTTGTCAACAGTTGTTTACATTTTTTATTTGGTGATGGTGTATATACCTATAATGGATGAAAGACTAATGATCTCTTCTCCTAATATAATTAACCAGAACATTCTGTACTTGTTGATTTTTTGATTATTTTCTTGGTAATAACAGTGAAATTATTTTTCCTGCCTAGGCCGGGGAAATTTCACATTCCAGGTAGGCAACTACGATTTTTCTAAATTATATACATGTTAGAAATTAATAAATACTTGATTTAATATTAAAGGAAAACGTTATGACCAAACCTACATGCTAGTAAATTCTAAAAAAAGGGGTTAAAAGTATGTGGAACCTACCAATTTGCAATTACTAGACTAGCGTGATAGACTATGTAAACCCTTCTCATATTTACTGGTGAACTTTGTCCAGCAGTATGAGACTCACCATTATAGTTTACAATTAAAATTCTGTAAGTTGCCCGACTTTTCGTAAAATTAATTTTATTTCCAACACTCTACAAAAGTTTTCAACGCTGGTATTATCTGACGGGATATTGTTAATCCTTGTTGAACAACAAAGTATAGATTTCATTCAAGCACAATAAGCCTATGCCTTTGCGCGGGTATTTAATATTAAGCGGGTAAGTATTATAAAATTTTATGGTAGTAGAACCCTTTGTGGTTCTATTCAAAACCGCCATACCTATTTCTCCTTTATTATAGCACTAATAAGCGCTGCTTTAGTCTGGTTGTAAGTGAGACATAGTTATCCGAGGCCCTACAACTTTATACTCACGGTTAACATCGTTCCGACCTTAGGTAGAACTCTGAACCTTTCTGGGTTTGAGTACAGATATGCTGGGCTGCAGTGGTTACTAATCATCAGATGGACTGCAAGCTCATTTGCTACTTCTATATTATAAAAAAATCGATATAGAAGTGATTTATTACTATTAAATTTACGCACACAAAAGCTGTTCCTTGTCAAACTGACAAGAGATGCTACGTAATGGAACAATTGTGGTAAGGACAAACAGCACAATACTCGTAAATAAATACCGAATAGTTTACATAAATTAAAAAGCACGGTTTTGGGAGAAAACTAAGTAAAAAGAAAAAAATAGTTACTGTTATCTATTATCGATTCATATTATTGCATTGTCCTCGGTCCTTGATAAGTATGCAAAGTTTCAAATTAATCCTACGTTTCAAAATCCGTCTAAATCACGTTCAAAGGTACCGTTACAAAAAGAAGAGATACCTACATATATACATACAAAAACGAATATAAAATCGTGTTAAAAAGATCTGGAAGCAACCAGTTTATAATAATGTCATACAAGGGCAATATACTCCTATGTAAAGCAGAGGGATCCATAATACATGATTGTAATATTGTTGTATCGTAAATTATTCCGCCTACACAACTAATTTCTATACCCGAAGTTTCTAGTGTTGTGGATCAGAACTTCATCTAAGTAACGTTTCTGGGGTATTCCTAAGACAATACATTGTTATTTATACTATGCCTTAGGCTGAAATATGTTAGCAATATAACAGACTCATAAACTTTAGATGTTGTATATGGATTGGATTTCAGGGTTATATACACGTAGAAACTCTAGTACTAACTCTAACCTTCCATCCATTTATTGAAATTTTCAGTAGATATAAATTTGAGCTATTTAACATAGCTACTTAGTTTTAAAATTTATATATACAAAAATGTAACCATTACACAAAGAAACGACAAGAATCAATGATGATAATATATGCCATAGGAAAACATGTTTAACGTTTAGTTTTTGTTGTATTGTACAGTTTGAAGAGCCTCCACTTAACTTTAACGATTGCTCAAAGTATCCGTGTAGCGTGGAACCATCGTGTCCCACGATTCTTAACTTTCGTTTTTTATATTGTGGAAGTAGCAAACGAGCATGCAGTCAACCTGCTGGTTAGTGGCCGCTGCCGCCCATGGACATCTGCAATCAACTCCATATAAGATCACAGTCCTACCTTAGGTAGATCATCTGGCATTGCTATCCCTAAAGGAATAAGTAGCAACTCCTACCATAAGTACGTTTCCCACAGTCTTTAAAGCAGAACACAGTAGTGCTTGACACTGCTGTTATAAGGCAGAAATAGGTGTGGCATTGGTGCCGCTGGGAGTCGAACCACAAAGGGCTCTACCACCTTACACATCCTTCATGGCTATTCTGGCTAAGTTCCAGCTTGACAGATAAGATACTTTTCGACTCGATTAGTAAACAATATTTATAACATTTCATTACAAATGACTTCTTTGATTAATTTAGGTAGTAAATATCGCTGACAGAATATTTGTCTGCGTAATCTGTTGCGCCCAGTTTGTTGTTTTAATTAAAGGGAATATAAGCTCAAGCGATTAACTACGGGCTCGTCAATAATGAAGCGTTGTTAGAGGTTAAATTGGTTGGCACATAAGCGGAAACTGCGCTTTGTAGATGCAAATTGCTCAACCTGAAAAAATTCTGAAGCTCGTGCATTTGATGAATGCCCATCGACTGGTCCTTCCGTGTAGGTTATTATTACTGAATATTGAGCAAATTAAGCGTTTGTTGCATGTTAAGATAAGGGAAGGGCGTCCGTCAGCGTAAGGACAGTACACACGAACGACAGTTCACGTTAGCGACCAGCAGTGACAGTTTTCGTGCGTTGCTAACGACAGACAGCGACAAACGACTACAGTCGCCAATAGTCGCTTAAGACTGACGTCGACCGTCGTTGTCTAATGTCAGCGGCCATTGACACAACACGATTACAAAGCGGCCGGCGGCAACCTTCGCCAAAGATCGCGGGCTATCTTTAGAGATAGCCGCAGCACGTTGCCGACAGCCGTCGCCTGTGGCTGACAGACGCCAACGCACGTCAGCGCCGCTCGCTTACATGGGGTCGCTCGTGTGTTAACATACTGTCAATCGTATGTTTACTCTGTTAGATAGCATTTATATAACATTATTTTTAGCAGGTTCATTTATTTCTTTATTTGATTTCACATTACAAATAATTTGATTTAATCTGGTTTATTTCGTAATACATAAGTTGGGCACTAATTATGAGAAGTATAATAATGTATAATAATAACTTATTAATTAATTCTAAACCTATATATTTTGTAAGGTGAAAATTTATATCTACATCTATATATTTATATACGAGTAGTTATAGCCTAA
>DWNY01001195.1:0-13218 GCA_018250635.1 Telegonus apastus | reverse complement strand
TGAAAATCTAAATATATACAAAAATGTTTAATTTTGTCAACATAATTACGATGAACTAGTAGTTGTAACCTCGTACGCGCAGACTATAATATACCTACTACTATAATATATTAACATTTATCCCCTTTAAGGTTACCTTAAGGATAGAATATCATGAATTTCTTTCTTACTCTGTGTAAAAATATAAAACTTTTTTAGTATAAGTATACCTATAATTCCTTTGTATTTTTATATCTATTTATCTCTTATAATTAACAAGAAGCCATAATTACTTTGTTGAAATAAAGAAATTAAGTAACATCTTTTGGTTTCAATCAGTAAATATATTTTTGTGAATTTGATTGATTTTACTTTAATGTTATGTTTTAATTTTACTTTGATACTTCCAACAGATTGTATTATTATCTGCCTACTAAATAATAGAATACTATTGTTATCCCTGAACGACTTGTTTACGTTTTTCTACTTCAAACTACCATAGCAGCACTTAACACTGATATGTTATGAATGAATATAGATCTAATGCCTCAGAAATTAATCAAGAAAGCTTCAAGCAACTCCAAAATTCCTTTAAAAGATAAGGTTGATACACTCTGTGAACTTGTGACTAATCTTTGCGGACATGCGACGGGCCTATAACGGGCCCATTTTTCGACTTTGTTTTTCCACGTTCGTCTATAGCAAGCGTTAATATTTCAGTATGTAGCAAATGCAAGGGTTAACTGCTCTCATCCCCCTTTTGGATTTATTTGTTCAAAATACTACAAAATTCAGGGAAAATAAGAACTCATTTAGGTACCTACCTACCTTGGTAGGTACTTACGTGACGTTCAAATGAAGAAATTCTTTATTAGAATTTAAAATTTGACATACTGTAATGTCCCTACATTGAGCTCCCTAGCTCAAAATAATTATACATCTCAAGAACTTCAACCAAACCTATTTTAATATCAAAAATGGATTCTAAAAATTGTGACATTGACTACATACTAACAAACGAAGCGATCTTTTGAAAAGTGCAAAAAAGAGACCATGAAACGTAGTGTTGCCATACAAGTTTTTTCAAGAAGTTTGAAAGGCGCAACCGATGCAAATAAACATAGTACAGTGGGAGGGTAGAGTGGGGTCGGGAGGCATTCAAGTGTTCCGACTTGAAAGGCCCCGGCCTCCTCGCCACCGACTTAATGCCGTAGTAGATTTTTTCTGTCGTATAGTGCGCGCTACGAAACCAAGAGGAAATAAAACTATGAATAAGAAATAAATGTATAATAGTTGTTCAAAGCACTAAAATATTGTTATAGTATACGTTTAGATGTTTTGTACTTATTTGATAACGTACTCATACCTATAGTGTATTTTATCTTCTCTTGTTTTAAGACAAACTTTAATTAAAGGCAAAAGGCGGAGATGTCATATTTTAAACGTTCAACAATTATACAAAAGCTACTTTGTATACCAGTTTGCTTACCTATAACTGTTACTGTAGGTATATCTTTATCTTATACATGCGTACATGTAGGTTCATGTAATCGATGACACAAAGTAAGTGATAGCTCAGTCAGTGGTATGAATTTTAAATATTAAGGTCCAAGTGGGAATTTTAAGAAACGTAAGCATTACTCATTTATTGTTCTCGGTTGTATAAATTAATGTCATTTATGACATACATAATATTACGACTTCTTATATATGGAAAAGTACCACGAAAAACATACAATTAAAAATATTTTTAGGTAGATATACTATAAAAAGAAATTAATATTTACGTAATTAGTTACCTACCTGACAGGGATATACTATAGTAGGTATATTATTATATTAACAACAGACCAGTAATATGATTTACAAAATTGCTCCATAATATTTTCAAAGATGTACAAACTCGCGATTGAATAGTGTTGTGGATGATTCTTGGATGGCATTTGAAAAACAAATACAAAACAGACAAATAATAGGTATAGAGTAAAAAAGTAAATAAACAAAAATGTCACTTACTGCATTTCATTACAAATCAGCCGATAAGCCTTTACGGATAGGGGCTATATTATATACGCGGGTAAGGGATGAAAAGCTGGGGTAGTTTTTACGACGAAAATACAGTTTCCTTTCTGTGATGCGATAGGTAAATATTCCCTACATAGGTGGGTACTTTTATAGGGGATGGTTTGATTTTGTCGCTGAGCCGTGACGCACGTAAGATTAAATATTGTTTTGTTATACTCTACACAGTGGCGACTGAAAGTATGGATGATGCAAGCCTAAGAGTAGCTACTTTTTATGAACCATATACTCACATTTACTATACACCAGAAAATCACCATTTTCCTAGTCTTTAGCCTTCGAGTAAGCTTTAACTTACTATGGTAGGCACTAGGAAACGATTCTAAATTTTCATTCCGATTCTAATAATGTAACATACGTACAAACGATGGGCACACACTCAAACAAAGATGGGCAAGTAAGTACCTACTACATATAAATTTATACGGAACCCTAGGCATAAGTAACACGTATGTTCCTACATATATTGTATCTTGATGAACTATTTTTTGCTTTTAATTTAATACAGATGTACGGAAAATGGCCTTTGGTAAAACATATAGTCTTGTTTGTAAACAGAATGTAAATGCAACACGGTCATAGATTCTGGTTTGCAAGCTATTCTCGTAATTTTTATGGCTTAGAGGTGACCGCGGAAGAGTGATACAAACGGATAAGGTCTGTGTCAGGTGACCCTTACAACTATATTAATGGCCGTAGTTTAAGCTGCCCAGGGGTGGTCCGGGTCTTGCTTAAGTTCGTGCAGAGCCTAAGGAAAGATAGATATTACAAGAAAAAAGATAATGATATGTTTTTGTGTGTATGATACCCTTTTACACGAAGGAAAATTAGTCATCAAAATGATAAAAATGGAAGTGACATAAAATCAACGAGTATTTTAAAATAAAATTCAGTGCCTTTTATGTTTATTTTACAATGTCATAATGTTTTCTTTCCATCAAAGTTACGTCGAGATCCGTTTAGCTATTATTTACCCTTAAACACAGTTTATTTTGTACAAACATTTTTATAAGTGACACTTGTAACATACACTAGGTTGAAAAAATGTGAATAGTAACTTAAAAATCACAGTTACATTTTTCTACTTTACTTAATTAGGTAATTATCAGCTCTGATAAGCTGATCAAATTAAAGCTGATTAAATTAAATTCTCTTTTACTAAAATCATCCGTACCCACGTCAAAATCGATATTGACAACATGTATTCAAATATAACAGAATATTATTTACTGCTCAGAAGGTAGGTTCCGAACTTATTTACTCGAAGTTCTCAAAACAACATCTTAACTTCGAACACTTGCGCAAGGTCAGTAACAGGTGTTCATGTCATGACCATTAAGAACTTTAGTGTGCAAAATTATAGAATCTAAATTGGATATTTTTATTAACAGTAAGAATTTTTGCTTTGGGACCAGATTACTTGTATGTGATTTTCCTATGTACATACCTACTTACAAAACAATTTTTAATGAACATATTTAAGATAAATAAAGCAGTCGTCCTTTAAACTAAATCCAAAAGAAATGTTGGTGCAAAACAGAAGCAAATTCAAATTTCACATCCACACGCGCCAAATAAAAGCACCTACATACTTAACAACACATACAGACGCCTTACGCACGGCTATCTATAGCGTGCATCTGTCTTCTCAAAATAAAATCTCCATTCACGCCTCGAATTTTAGTCGAGTGTGTGTCGCTTGACAGCCGCGTAAACTGCTAACTCGCAATATTGTGACATAAGGTGTTTAACATAAATAATGCGGGAACAGATGTGCGTTGCCGCAGGCTACACAAATACGTTCGCGGCACACCGTTCCTATCTGGCCGGCGCTTACCGGAGTATAGAGCTGTTTTTACCACAGTTACTGTTTAGGATTTTTATTAAGCTTATTTGTGTGTTTTTTTGTCTTTTCGTTAGCTGTAAAAGCTTACTTTACTTTTAATCGTATACTGAGTGAATTTATTATATCAAGTTTAAACGGAAACATGCAATAACGTACCTAAATATTACTTTAACTTTAAATACGTTGTATTTTCTCAATATAGGCTTTGTATATTTAACTTACCTTGAAGTTATATATATAACTACCTCGATAGTGTAGTAATAGTAAGGCCAAGGGAATCAAATTCACACTACGATCTCAAACATTGACTCTAAAGTTTTAGTAGCCGAGGGGTGCTAACAGCGCTGTACATATCCGCATCTGTTGGCACAGCAATATTCGGCGTGGCGGCACTGCCGGTGCCGGAGGCTATGTAAAATATTTCTGCTAAAGCATTCATCGTGATCGCCTGCCTGATCGCACGCTCCATGTTACGCATCGACCAACTTACCGACACAACTCGCGTAAACCTTATCACAACCGAATAAAGATCACTTTCGAAAATTCCAGCGGGCCAAACAATTGCAAAGATCAGCCATTGTATGTAATCCGATATGCCGATAGTTGAGCCTATAGACTTTCTGCTGAAATTGTTTGATTTCGTTTCAGGGCCTATCGTTTTTACGCGTCTGAAAAAATATTTTTTTCTCTGTCAAAACTTGGTACACTTGTCTAAAAAGAGATAAAAATGCGCTCGGGATGAAACCTGGCACTCAATAATAGTTCTCCGAAAATAAAAATAAAAATGCAACGGAAGCAATAGTTACAAATTTGGGAACACGGGAAACAAATTAGTAAGGACCACTAAATGGTAGATTTTATGGCATCTTGTCAAGTGGAAACAGCTGATGTTTCAGGGCGTTAGTCGTGTTTTTTTCACTCTTTTTATATGGTACGTACACTCCAGTAGCTGTTAATTAATAGTGTTTGCAGAACACTTATTATTAGCAAAACGAAAATGTTACATGTATATTGAAATAAAATAAATCTCTATTGAAGTGACTTTATTAACTTCTGACCTCGGATCTTTAATGTACATACCTATAAGGTGATAATGTAAATGATAATGATAAGTAAACTTGAAACTAAGATAGTTGAGCGTTATAGTAGGGTCTCTTTTTATTAAGTGGGTGCATTACTTTTGAGAAATATCTTCTTTTTAATCCTAACCATAAGATAAAATATGTGTATGTATCCGTTTTGCAGCGATTTCCTTCTCAAATTCTTTAAATGCTATTTTTGTTGTTTTTTTACTAATTACTTAAGTATGTATGCGTTCCGATAAATATCAATGAAATCTCATCTTCCCACGTCTTTAACTTTAAACCGGAGCATGTTATTTTCATTATCACCGTAACTAAAAGTGGTTTTTGTTACAGATTTTTTCTCAAGTTCTTCCTGAAATGCAACCAAAATTGCTTGAAGAATGCTGGGAACCCTCGAGATATGAGAAGATTTCAAGTAAGATATTTAACTAAATTTATTGATATATGTAACGTATAACATTTTTTTATTTCAATAAAAAATGTTACACGCATGAACTTAACAACTAGAAAGATAAGTTACATAATGTAACTTATCTTAATATAATACGAGTAACTATATTAATTTGTACCTACTCTGGACGTATGGAATTTGGGACCCAGGTCCCCATACAATGATAATTGACACCCTATATCGTGGTTGACTAACTGACTAGCTTCTATTTATTCTATTTGTATTAGAAATACGTTTTGTACTAGAATTCAAACTGTGACAAGAATCACGTAATCCTAAAGCATATTCACAGTAGTATCCCAATTCGTAACTGTATTCAGTTCACCCGTAATTACTTGCGCTGTCGACGGCTAAATGGTAGCTTGTTTACTAGACGCGAGGAAAAATTGCCGTGTTACTGCACGCGCCCGTCCGTATTGCCCTAGCTGAGGTCCCAGTTATAGGCTGAAGAGGGGAAACTCACTTGAATCTTCTATATATTAATACTCGAAGCGAAGATTTACGATACGATTTTTAGAATACTGCGCTCATAGATGAACGTGTGACTAGCCATACGTTAAAGTCCATGGAAAGAAGGAGCGAGAGAGATACTACTTATGTACAATAAGTGTTAGTAATATATTAAATTAAACAAATTAAAAACATTCATTGTTTACAACACTAACAACAATACTGATAATTTAAGACACATAATTATGGTTAACTATATCAGACGTAGGTATATGTCAAAATATGAGTTATTTCTTTTAAATGCAGCTTAATTAATATATACTAATTTTCCGTGTAATGGAAGTTTTCCTAATGCACAGACGAAAAATACATATAACAGATTTTTATCTGAATTTATAATTGAAGTTTCCATTTCTTAAATTATGGTCGACTAGTTATCTTTTGTCATCTATAAAATTATATGATATAGTATGCACACTAATCTTCATATCTTTTTTTAAACACATTTTACTCGTACGTATTCATCCTTTCGACGGTTAGTGATCAATTGATTATTAAAACTGAGGAAAATCTTTTCATGTGTTACGCGCCCGTTCATATTTTCCTACCTTTTGTGTAACTTTTGACTCAACAAGCTTAAGAGGTTTTTATTGTGATCTTGACTTTGTGTGATTTTCTTAATACTTACTTAGAAATTATCCCTTAATTTTCTGGTGATGCTTTATCAACAGTTTAACATTTAGATGAAAAGCCTGTTACCTGACAGTAGATTTCCTGATTAAAGCTCTGTGAATCCATAATCAGTTTCTCTAATAAGTTGTCATTAGCTATATTTCTTACTAAAATAATTTCATTACATTATATATTAAATAAACAGGCAATTTTGAATCGACCGCGCCACACCTTAACATTATTAATTTGCTTTTTCATAAAAAATATAGTACCTACAGTCCTATAGTATTTACAGGTATAGCACTTGCAGCTTACCAATCCTTGGTAAATATTTTAAATAAATATCTATAACATAATGATTTTTGCCCAACTCCCGTCGCTTGTCCCACATCCGCTTACCCTTAGCTGAAGGAAGGGTTGTGTTCACGACTCTTGAATATTTGAAGCGCCTCCAATTAAGGGGAGGGATGAAATTAAATTTATTTATACGAGATTATCTATTTACTTTCCGACCTTTAACTTTAGTTTTTGATTCACAAATTGGGGTGTCTTTCCAGTATCATAAAATCATTTCTTATACAATTTTCAATATGAGTAGCTGGGTATAATTAAGTTATAATAAAACGATAAGATTGGTTTAAGTTTATTATATTTTGTATATTTTTAAAATCTGAGTCAGATAAAAAAATACTAACGAATAAGTAAAGCTATTTAAACTTTTATGAAAACGCCATGGTGCATAAAAATAATTGGCAGCCATTTCGGGTATTGGATTTAGAATAACGCCACTGAACTTGTCATGTATTTTTATTATTAATATTCATATGTAAGATTTAACCCAAACATACAAACGAATTAACAAGGCAAGTTGAAAAGCCTGTAAATAAGATTGATCTTTGTACTGAATGTGTCTATTAATCCAGAATTAATGAATTAATCCAGCAAGGAATACCTATAAGTATGAGTGGAGTAACAACAAAACTAAACAACAATATTTCACACTTACATATTCGTAGACCCATTTACACTCATTAGCGGCAACCCTGACGTGACTAACGTTAAGGTGCATTCATACAGTCTACTTATGAGTACAAATTTGCTTCCATAGTTGGCTAAGACATATTTGTCTTACGTGTCCTCGTACCAACTTTGAACAAATATAGAACTTATCGCTTTAGTTATACCGTATGAAATACTCTAACGATTGTATTAGTGTGCGTGTGTAGTTATGTCTATATTTGGGCTTTCTGTGTGTCATTGAATAATTCAGTGGTCGTGGGGAACGTTTCAAGGGTAAGAATATATGGGAGTAATATATAAACTGTTCGTATTTTTAGATCAGGTCTGAAATTGAAGTAGTGCAGTCAATAACATAGATACGACTGAGGTGAATGCTATTTATAAAAAAAAATACGAACGTCGATAATTAATATTTTCAATTATATGCGTATTACCTGATAATCATTGTCGTTAAAGAATTTATTGAAATAACTACTGTCAATATATTTCTTGAATTAATATATTTTTATATTATCAGTAGCTCATATTAATTCCTTGGATGTTTTAAATCAACGTTACGCACACGAAATATACATGGAATTAATTTGTATACTTACTAAAAAACCTTTTTAATTCTCTGACCACCCACATCACTACATCTTCTCGTACGTATACCATATTGTCTCCTCATGCATAAATACACTGAAATAAGTCCCTCAATATGGCATACGAACTGCACTTCCTTGCATACCTATCGGAATTCGTCCATTTCGTTCCCGAGACATTGGCTCCTCCTCCCAGGGGACTTTCCCTCTCGGGTCTCTATGTGTGTGTGAAATGTGATTGTGCGTGTGGTATACGTCGATGGAGTTTATTTTTGTGCTAGCGGAATTGACTGATGATCTTGAACTTTCTTTTTGTATATTTTGATATACGTACGAGTATTAAGCGGTTAGCTCCAGCAACGTAGCAAAATTTGTTATAAAAAAATTGATGTTGTATCGTAAGGTAAAACTACCTTTTTGGTACATACGATATTACTGAACTTCAAAGATAAGACAAATATATTTTTTGCTTTGGTTAGTTCAGCTATAACATACCGCTCACAGACATTACTAATAATTACAGTTTTTCAATCATATAGACAGTTTGATATTAGTCGATAGCACCTAAAATAATGTTAGCCTTCAACATTGTACCCGCAGGTACTCATAAGCATAAGCAGGTAGGTACAATATTGAAGCTTAATTATAATGACGCAAAAATAACCCAAAATTCTATTACAGGTAGTAATATCAACGCAAGTGATGGTCGACGGGCCTCTGCTCGCGATATCAGACAACATGTTCGTCCATAACAACAGCAAACACGGCCGGAGAGCGAAACGGCTCGACCCTACAGAAGGTACTGACGCGGCGCCCGAACACACTTGTACGTTTTGTTTTTTGTTTATTTTTTTATTATTTGAATTATTATTTCACGGATGGCAACGTGACTAATGTCTTATAATGTTAGTCAACGGCTGGAATTCACAAGTATGGACGGCATTCGATTGGTGCTGCTAGTGTCCATAGGTTTGTTCATATTTAATATTATTTTTAATCAATTATTATTGTTTTAAAAAAATCAACCATGTCTTTACCAATATATGTACGTTATGTTCACCCAATGTTAACATTATCAATATTAAGATAATAGTAGGCTGTACCGTATTCGTTTCGTATGTGTTTATAGGTAGGTACTAATTGACAATAAGTAGTGTGACCAACCGGGTAGCACAATAATTACCAAACACTTTTATCAAAGCAAGGCAGAACTCCAAATCATAAATTTAGGTTTCAGTAGGAGTCAAGAACAAATTATAGAAAGTTATACTTATTATTTATTTATTGCAATGAGCTTTGTTCTTATGTATTTCATAATAGTAAACACTATAGAGAACAAACTACAATAATTGACCAATCAGAAGATGAAATGAGTAAGAAATGATATGTGAATACATAAAATTGTCCCAATGAATTAACTCTTAAAGAAATATATGGCTAAGAAAGAAAGTCTGCAAGCAAACCAATGTAAAACGCACCTACAATTTATTTCGAATACGTTTCCTAAAAGGCGCTTTTATAAATAAGTACGGAGTCAATCGGCGACAAATGTGTAAAAGTCATAATAAACCGTTTGAAGACGTCGTTTGTATGCAAGGAATCACTGTAGACATTTCGCAGGAAGTTGAGGCGGGGGAGACAAAGGACGGAAGGGGGTGTTGAAGCGAGCATGAAGAGAATAGGGATAATTTAGTGAGGAATTATACTTCACGAAAACTTGGGATAGGTACGCATTCCACGGGACATAGTTTTATCCTTAATTTAAGCTTTGTGCCAACATGAAATAAATAGAGAAGCTAATTTGTTAATCAGTTAAGTATAACATTTCTTATAGATATAAAATTAAAAAAAAAAACCATCGATATAAAACTACAATTAGAATAAAGAAATAGAATAAGTCATTTGGAATGGTGAAATTAACCACTTTGACTGATATACGAATTCAACGTAAATTTTCCTATTGTATGTAGGTAGGTACTATATAATATTCCGTTTGTAATAAAAACATATCCATCGACCAATTCTGTGTTAATTCCCCTACGTGTGATGACTTCAATCCTATTCGTAATTGACTAGATAAAGATATTTGAAGAAAGCATCAGATTAAATACATGCCCATTTACAAATTCAACTCCATACAATTAATGTCAAAATTAAGAAAGAAACTTTCGTTATTAAATTTAGGTATTAAGGAATACTGCATCTATAGCAATTTAAATGTAAATAAAATACACATGACCGTTCAGGGAAGTACCTGCTTCCTTAGATTTACTGTGGCATTAAAATATCGTCAAAATTAATAAAGCTGAAGAGAATTCTATTCCACATTATGAGAGCGTCAAAAGTTTGGAAGACTAGACGGCGTGAAACCGACTTGAAGGGATTACACGGTGCGAATGAGAAAATTTGCACAAGTTGATACTGGCTGTTAGGTACCCAGAGAATTCCGTTAAAGATGAAAGCAATAGTATGTTTTAATTTAAAATTACTTTAAAGTTATTGTTTATTATTTTTTTATATAATTTCTACTAAACAAATTTTGTAGTGTGATATTTTTGACAACTAGTCAAATTATTGTCTTTCGTTTGTTATTTTTTTTTCGATTATTGTAAATTTGACTCACTTGACGATTTTTATGTTTTAATTGTTGAATTATTATATTTTTTTTAATTAAAATTGAATATGATGAGAATGTCAATTACGAATAGATACATTACGAACGAATACTTTTGTAGGTATGGCTGTAGCTTTTGTGAGTAGAGGTTTGGCTCCGTGAATATTAAAAATTGTCTTATCGAGGGGATGAAGTAAAAAAATATTTTATTAGTCAAATTAAAAGGAACCTCCGACGTAATCTTCTTTCGTCCCCTTAAATTCACTTTCTCTTCTCGTCTTTATTACCGCGTCGTTTTGTTCGTAAGATTTGAGCTTCCCCCTGTTTCTTCCGGCGCGTATCCCCCTCACTACAACCTTCTTGCATCTTCTAACACTTTAATAATGTCATAACCGCCGTTAAACTTTAATGCTATTTCGACTTTAATGTTAATAGGTAGAATTCGCATTTTATTATAACCTATACTTACTTTATGTTATTTAATAATATTAACACACGTATTTTATGAGCGAGGTTGTCCTTTTTGTAAAACAGTCAAAGGTATACGTCTAAAAATGATAGGGTGAGTTTAGTGGTTTACTGTTTATTTTACTTTTTGATTATAATTTTTTCGTACTTTATAATGTTTCTCAAAAGTGTGTATTAATAATTCTGTTTGACTACTCCAATATACTGATTTTTCCATTAACAATCCCAAACTTTTTGAACAAAATTATAAGGCGTTCCGCTTTTCATTGTCAACAGCCGGCTTATATCCACCGTTGCCAGTAGCAACGCCCTGTATCAAAGCTATTTCACCGAGTGAAGGCTGGACGTCAGGAGGCTCTACTGTGATAATAGTAGGCGACAACTTCTTCGATGGCCTTCAAGTAGTTTTTGGAACCATGTTAGTTTGGAGTGAGGTGAGTACTCGTTCAAAGTTCGAATACTCTGTTGATTATAAAATATCTCTTATCCTGAGTAAAAATAGATTAAAATCATTATTTTAAGAAGCCTTTTCTTTGTTACCAGTTAATAACATCACATGCAATAAGAGTACAAACGCCACCTCGACATATACCCGGTGTGGTCGAAGTTACGCTTTCGTACAAAAGTAAGCAGTTTTGCAAAGGTGCCCCAGGAAGATTTGTCTATGTTTGTGAGTATAGTATTCATTCATTACCTGATTTCATAGAATAATGATATGGTATAAATATATTTGAATACGTTGACAGTACTAACATGAAATTCTTATAATCTTTTTTCCTTATTTATCAGTTAATTAAGAAGTGCCTGTATATTTCCTGAGTTATTTCATCCTCGGTTACTTTTATTTTTTATTGTACTCAGGATTGACCAGGAAGAACAATTTTCTTTTTTTTGTATATTAAGAGTATACATATATTATGTATGTCTGTTGGATAATTTAATTATATCAATAGGTGACCCGGATCAGTTTAGGTCAGATTACTTATCGACATACAATTTCTTATACGATCCATCAATTAGGCTTCCATTTGTTAGCTAGGGGCTAATGATTGATTTTGTTTTTCTGTTTCGCATAGCAGCGCTCAACGAGCCCACGATAGATTACGGATTTCAGAGGCTTCAGAAACTTATACCAAGACATCCGGGCGACCCGGAAAAACTACCTAAGGTGAGTTGTTTTTCTTAATATTAAAATTCAGCTACAGATTTTTTATATCGGTATAAGAAATTTTTCATGTTAGAGAAGTTAAAATTTCGACTTCTTCATTAAGTTCTTGTTTGCGCAACAGTTACATATGTAATTGTTTCGCGAATTTTGCTCAAACAAGGGTGTTCTTCATTTCTGTGTTCTATTGTACTGCAGATTAATTTATAGTATGTTGAGATATTGTATTCTATGAAGTTTATTAAGAGGTCAAGTTACCTATCAAAGCTTTCATGTTCTCATTTCATTCAGAATAGTACTATCTTATTTCATTTTATTATCTCCTACAAAACTCTTTAGCTTCTTACTGTTAATTTCTTTTTTTTTTAATTGATTATTCCTCTTTAAACTGGCCTGTGACAAATGAAGACTATGGTACAATTATAAACAGGAAATCATATTAAAACGAGCGGCGGACCTAGCAGAGGCGTTATACTCGATGCCTCGTAACAACCAGCTAGGGTTGGGCGCGCCGCGCTCGCCCCCAGCCAGCATGCCTTTCAACTCCTACACCGGGCAGCTGGCGGTCAGTGTTCAGGACACCGCGGCGTCGCAGTGGACTGAAGGTGGGTTGAATGAATACTTAAGAGTAATTGAGATTAATTAAATGTATGTTATTTTATAGTAGGAATCTAAAAAACGTTTAAGAACTTAGAGGTTCAGTTTATGTTAATAAGGGCACGAAGGAAATGCGATATACATAGGTAGTAGGTATTTTGTGCCTTTGTTATTGAACGTCCAATAGCTGTGGGTATGTTTAATG
>DWNY01001194.1:0-13228 GCA_018250635.1 Telegonus apastus | reverse complement strand
AACGAGCTTATGTAAATACTTATTAACTTTCATTTATGTAACTGTTATTTTATACATCATGATTGTCAAGTAACTCAATCTATCACTGCACTGTTTAAAAATCGACCACTTTTGTATCGGAAAAGCGTGCGTAAAGTGCGGTTTTAGGTCACAATGTGCTGTAATAAATATTTATAAAGTAATTAAATCTCTGTAGTTATGAAATTATTAATAAAGATGTATAAATGATAATGATGGTTTTTCGGAAATCGCTGTAATTACTATAAAATTGTATGTACAGGTGTCACAAAAGGTTTCACACAAGAAATTTAAATAATATTACGTCATTGCTGCAACACCATCCATGATGACGAGAATATTTTGTGTTGTATGAGATGCGACATCTGATACAACAAGTACATATAAGCTCGGTGGTAATATGCAAAACGAATACAAAAAAGAACGTAAAACTATGTATTTATACATTTGAATACACTTTTTATTTAATAAAAACAAGCAACTTCAGATGTCGAGCAATGTTTCATCAGTTTTATTAACGCAGGCAATGACGGGGTACAAAGTTGTATAAGAATAATATTTATTATGGCAGTCTTTTGTGCGCGTCTAATTTTATTGAAAGGGATGTAGGAAGTGCGTTTTGTGAGGGCGTGTTTTATTGTATTTCTTCAGCCCTTCAGAAATTGGTACAACGAATTATTTACTTTTACAGTGCTGTGTATAGAATATACTAATAGTCTGCGTTATAGTGAAACTTTATAAGAATTAACTACAAAAATGCCACGTAATGTTAGTTACTTTTAACAAATAAAAATATTATTATGATAGGAATTTGCCCGAGAGGAATTCGAATACTGATTAAAACTGTAAATTTGAAGTAACGGAAAGTAACGTAACCTCTTATATGGCTAAAGTACAAACCAGATCCAGATTAGAAACCTAAATTCGTCATAAACATCTGGTCGGGCCGGGAATCAAACACGGAGTCTTGTTTGTCATACCGGCACGGTAGCTGCTCAGTGTCGTCAAAGTGTTCATGCGCAATATTGCTCAGCTATGGTTTAAAAAAAATCAGAAAGATGCAAAAATAACCCGTTTACATATCTATTCTTTTTCTTAAAACATCCATCGTCGAGTTCTTAATTGATCAGACTATTCCACTTAAGATATTTCTCATCATCCCAAAAAGCTATCAAAATCATTAATCGAATATTTTAAATGATCAGTCTTAATCGCGCCATTTTGTCGGCAAGGCTTTTATTCTTAGGCGCCAATGTCATATCATTTATCCCTTTATAGCTGCGAAAATTCGAGGATCTTTTTACGTCACCAAATGATTATCGTCAGTAATTATAGTTATCTAAGTGTTCGGTCATTAAACATAATGGTTCCCTTCTCAGCCATTTGACAATTACCAGCTCGTCACGCCGCGAACGACTGAGCGGTAAACTATGATTTTGCTGGAGATTGTCAGAAAAGAAATACAATTGGTAGCTACAAGAGTAGTTAGTAACTTTCGTGTCCATGACGTAATTTTTTTTTTTCATTTTATTTTACCTATGTATTGATATTATAGAATTTTATTTTATACATTCCAAAAAAGACAGTAAACTTGAGAAACTTACTCTAACTGAAGAACTAGTAAGATAAAATAATTGTGCGTGATGTTCGAATGAATTTTATAATAATCATGGTTATTGGTATATTTATAATTCATAAAAATGGTCATAAAAGAGTGTATGTAGGCAGCTTGAAATATAAGACCATTTATTGTTAATGCAATTTGTATCAAGATCGAAATTAATACTTAAGAATATGGAACCAATTAGTTTAAACAAGAGTAAATGATGACTGAAGAAAATAACCTTAAGGCACCTTATGATGCAAGAAATGCACAAACAGGAGAAGATAGGGAAAAATCATAGAATAAAACATTTCTCGCCGCTCGTGAGACAGTCGACAGTGGAACACGTCCTTCCCTCAGGGTCACATTTAGGCAACGGTTATGGGGTTCAAGATTTTGGGTATAACGCCTGGATAATTACAACTTAATTGTACGGTCGATTGCTAAGCAATGGCTGATATAATCGCTAAGATAACTACGGGCAAGATGTTTATAACATGAAGTGTCACTTAAACATAATTTACATGGATTTATTGTTTTGTATAGCCTTGTTTATGTCACACAGCTAGACACGGGTGTTTTCCTGGGCACAATCTTTTATGAAGATATCTCCAGAAATTAATATCTTATTTGCTGTTAACTTTTGGAGATATCTTCAGTGTCCAGTTCATGCACGTGACTTTGAATTGTTTCTTCTCAGATAGCGTAGACATTACCGCCACCGATGCAGTTATAGCGTTCCCTTCATGGGCCACTTTTACCAATTTCCATAGTATGACTTAAACAACTAGCTACTGCGTATACAAAAATGCAATAATATCGTAAATAAAATAAATACAGTTTGTAAATACCCATCTCAGGGAAACAAATCTCTACAGCAAAGGACTGAGAAACACAAAAATGGCAACAATTCATTTATTTAGGGGACCGAAAATCTAATAATAAAATCTCTAACAATACGGCGGCAGCAACATTCTCGGAAATATCCAGCAAACTAGCCACTAATTGTTTTGTCCAAATAACGAAATTAATTGGGGACCCTTTTATTTATGGAATAGATGGCTGATATTGTAATCTATAATACTATGTTATTTATTTCAATCGCGTACAGAACAGTTGTTAACGAAGCTGATGATCTCAAGTAATTCATAACATTCACAATTATCAATATCAAATCATCATTGTCTCAGAATATGGGTCCCTATGAACATGAAAAGGGTTAACTCTATAGTCCACTACGGTAGCTAAGCGTGGAGTTAACATTTTAAACATTTGTAAGAACGATCAAACTAAAAGATGGTGCTTAATTAACATGTTTGAATTTTGTGATAGAAGAACTAAATGGACATTTGACTTCAAGATAAGGCAAATATAGGAGACGTAAAAGAAAATGCTTTCTACACTCGAAGCCTCATATTTTGATATTTCTTGTGTCATGAGTGGCATGGACACACACAAACATCCAGACAGAAAAAATCTAAATTCATCGTTCAGATATTTGTCTGGCTGACAATCCAAGACGGAACCCACTAAGAGTCAGATCGGTATTGTGATCGCCGAAGTCACGGAGATAAAACATTTCTCCTTGTAACAGTTCTCCAATCCAAACAACTGAAGCATTTTCGGCAATCCATTCCACAAATAGCCTCGCACTGGGCACAATTAATTCCGTAAGTCTGACAAATCAATTATCCACTAGTGCCGTTCATTATAGCTTGCCATTGAATCCAAACGCAATCAGGATAAAGAGGATTCCAACTTTCTATAGCTTTTAGACCGTTTTGCAGCAAAGATAGTTTCTAAAAGGTTTGCCGGTGCTATAATCGATTTTGTCTGTTTCACTGTAAAGTTTCTAGTGTCTAGTTAACTGTTGACTTCTGATTCGTCTTTTAATTTCTCCATGTTGCCACTAATTCTCGCCGCGGCCTTAATATTTTTGTTTTGATTGCCAAATTAACGTTATTTAATTAAACTAACGTAAGTTAACGTAAATAACGTAAGTTGTTAAATGTATTATTGGTATTATATGCATTTTTAACGATATGTTGCAATTATTTAGGATATATTTTTACTCGACTGCATCAGATAGAGGGCAATGTGTTTTGACCATGTGTATGTATGTTGATTTCTTTGGCAGGCCTCACAGCCTAAACGGCTTGACGGATCTTAAAATATGGGAGTCAGTTAGAATCCTTTTAATTGTTGCCATAGGCTATATAATGTTTAAATATGGAGCCTGCAAACGGAGAAAAAAGGGGGATGAGACGATTTTTTTATAATAACTACATAGGCATCAGAGTCAAGAAATTTTAAACATTCGGTTTTTGCAAGATAATCCTATAGTTACAGGTTTATTAACGAGTATCGTTATAAAACCTGGATGTTTTTTTAAAATCTAATGTTGACATACGGTAGCTTAACATACTCCACTACTACTTAAACTTAACAAAACGATTCGGGAAACAATTTTACATTCACCAATACGACAATGTTACTAATTAAGAAAATCGTGTGTGCAGATTGAATTACTATAATTACGTATGTGCCATTATGTTACTCGAGCTTAATTGTGACGCTCGTTAATGTCAGTGGACAATGTAATTGTTGCAATTATAATGAAAATTACACGGCTGTCTGTTTTTCGTGTTAAATGTATTTATCCTGTTAGCTCGGAATATATAGGTATTATTTTTCCATTAGAGACAATGGGTAATGTGAACAATTTAGCAATTTAGTAGAATAGGTATTGTACTACCGGGTTTGGTGTTAGCTTCCAGTTTTAGAACCTTCAATGAATATGATAAAGTACGTGAGATTCCAAACTATTTGTTATTAACATGAAGAATTTTAACGTAATTTACAGTGTAACACGAATTGACCTCCCATAGTGGTCACCATACAGGTTAGATACACGGAGGGTTTCAGGTTCTATCCCGTTTAACAGCTAAATATGATTTTAGAGTTATGTATGGATCTGGTTGTCTACGTACTCATCTTATTGTGTTCATGTTTATAACATCTATGTTACAGAGAATCCCATGGGATTATTACCTAATGTAGATCAAGAAAGTATTCAACATGAAAAGTCCAAATTTTTACAACATTTTAGGTTACGTAATGGATTTATATCGTTTTTTTTATAATTAGATAGTACCATTCCTACCCCTGAGAACTAAGTTGGAACGCCTTAGATAAGTCTCCCTCACGTGTTGCTGTTATTAGGCAGACATAGGTGTGGCGGTGACGCGGAGTCAAACCACAAAGGGTTCTGCCACCATTCAAAGTATACACATTGTGATTTAATGCTGAAAGAATCCCAAATTTTCCAGTACTCATCTTTTATAATAGTATCGTGACAGAGATGATAAAAATAGATGGTTAGAAACATCGTAACACGAAAATTTTGTATAAATTTCGATGCTACTATCAGAATCTGAGTATATGAATCTTGGAGTTGAACCATGGTTCTAATATTTTCTGTTAATATCTTATTAATATCCGAAATACGTATCAGGCGATAAAATATAATGTTTACTATATTATAAATCGTAAGATTTAGTTTTTTATTCGAAGTTCCGTAGGCAAGCAGTAATAATTTAATGACAGAAATCTGTACATAAAGAAAAACATTATGCGTCCTTTATGCGACTCTCTTCTCGCTCACTCTCTATCTCTTTTAAAATCATTTCAACGCATTATTGCCCCACTGCTGGGCACAGGGCTCCTCTTAGATAAGATTGATAGACTTCACACACCTCTGAGAACTTTTTTATTTTTTTTTAAACTCTCAGATGTGTTGGTTTCCTCACGATGTTTTCCTTCACCGTTAAAGCAAGTAATAATTAATTTCTCTTTCAAAGACGAGTATGTATTTGTGCGGACGAGTTTTAATTGTCATATTGCATCGTACTTGTAATTTTGCAATGAAAATTGAAAAACCGCGTACTTGTGGTCTTTTTGTTTAGCTTTATTCATCAATAATCAATAAATCAATCTATTGAGACTGTTATGGACAAACATGACTGTTATGGACAAACTTTTTATATTTTCGGAACGTATATAAAAACATCTTAATAGTAGAGGATTAACTGTCGATTACAATATCTATTATTAATATCTCATAATATCTTTCATAATATTTCAAATATTAGAAAATGTCGGTATTCATTGCTGAAGGTAAAAAAGCATTTAATGAGTAAATGTTTAAATGCTTCAGCAAAATCATTAAGGATTTAACGTACAAAATCATTTAACCTACGAATTTACCTATTCAACTAATACTCCGATAGGTTTAACAATATGAATCTTATTTACTGAAGTCGGATTGGTAGAAAAATTAGGATCAAAGCGTTCAAAAACCGGAATACAGGGATTCAAAGGGACAGCCAGCGGCCCTTTGCTGAGTATTTTCGGCCATTACTGGCTCAACGGATTTGTACGATTGAAGTAACCGCTTTCGATATGATAATTTGAGGGATTTATCGAAATTGAGAGTTGATTACAGATACCTTCAAAAGTAATCTATATTTGAAGTAAAGTACGGAACATAAGGATCTTTTAAAACGAATAGGCGTGTAACTTCTGTTATATGCATGTTTGTTTTAAAATAATAACTTAGGAACTTATGTTCAATACGGTAAAACGAAAAATTAACTGTCTATGACAATCTGGTCGCCAGATACGAAATACATGAAAATTTAAAAAGAAACATCGCAAATAAGTCAATTACATGATTAGCCAGCATATGTTTCACATTGACGAAGAACGAACAATCATCGTAACTATTGTATTAATAAAGGTAAAATAAAAACAATAAAACTAAAATATCAATTTTAAATCTGCTTTGATTATAATTATACTCCCTAGATCGAGGATTACTTATAAAGACGTCCAAAAATAGTAACTAACTGTTAGCCTCTAAATCGCTAACGTTTATAATACACAACTTTATGGTCCAATCAAAATGTCGAAATGGGAGCATACGACAAAGCTGTTTTTAAGGTAGTGTGTGTGTTTCACGAACATTTTTAAGTTTCTTAAGCGTTTTTCGCTTATCACTGACAGCGTTACGTTTTATCTAGAGAGTATATAATTAAAATAAATCTGAGTTAAGTTTTGAAGAGAAACCAGGGTAAAATCTCTTTTAAATTAATAATTAAGTTTACGTACGGAACCCTTTCTTAGCCAATCCGAGTGGCTTTTGTTCAGTTATTGTATTTAATCTTTCTAATGTGAATCGGACGAGACCCATGTCCAGCAATAAGCCTTGTCCTTCGCACACACATTTCTACAGTTTTAGTATTATTACGTAAGCGAGGCTCGAACCCAGAACTCTATTTGATCGACTGTCATGGTTACCACTGTGAATCGGAGCATAAATACTAAACAGCTGATTAGCCCGGCAACTATGAACAATTTTACATAAACAAGTAATTCCCAAGATCTCGCAAACAAACTAGAGTCACAGTGTTGAGTAATTAGTTAATCAAACAGTTCTGAATTAATTTAAGGTGTGCTAATTGGTTTACTCTGACGTAAAGCTTTTGTAAATGAAGAAATATTGCGTTTAAAAAGAGTATCTTTATTTTAAATCTATTTCAGACTAGCTAGGTTGATTGTGGATTTAGAAAATTTAGTATTTTTAAGGCTAATAGTCATTTCGTCTCAATGCTGGACAAGTATGTCGCCCACAAGGGGCAATCGTGGAGAATATTCCACCATATATATATAGTTAGGAAGTAGCAAACGAGCATGCAACCCATCTGATGGTAAGTAGCCATTACCGCCAATGGATATCTGTAATCAACCCCAGATTAGATCACAGCCCTACCTGAGGTCGGTCACAGATGCGTTGCTACCCCTGAGGACTAAGTTGGAACGCCTCGAATAAGTATGTCTCCGTTACCACACCCTTCAAACCAGTACACAGCAGCGCTTAACACTGTTATAAGGCAGAAATGGCTGTGGCCGCCGTAGTCGAACCACAAAAGGTTCTATGACCATTAGATATAGGATGACAAAGATACATAATGACTGATTATAAACGTTACCAAAATTTATACACATGTCTGTAGGAGAGCCGGTAAAAATTGTTAATTTTATAAATAATTATGAAGTTTATTAATTACGAAAACAGAAATGAATATGCAATTATAAAATCTGAATTAGGAGACAATAAACACGATATTTGGAATAAAAATTGATCAAACTTAACAAAAAATCGCTCGCGTAACGTAAGACATTGTTGGTTACTGACTCTTGCCACAACACAATCAGCTACTCTGACAGACACCAATTTCAAACAAATGAACAATAGATAAATTTAGTATTTTTCCTCAAATATGAAGGTGGTACGTAAACAAATTACGCTAAAACGTCTTTTTCAAAAATATATTGACACGTTTTCTAGCCATCTCTTTCTCACTAGTAGAAATTTATATTAATTTAGATATCTCTTTTCTACGCATATTTGGTCCTTAGCGTAGCGAAAAGTTCTAAGTCTGTGACTCCACCATGCTGTTGAAGTTTTTATGTGTTTATTATGTATCTAAATCCTTTAAACCCCGTCCAAGTAAGGAATCGCTCATACAAATTAACCACTAGCGATTACCCAAGAAAGGGTCGATCAGTCCTCCGGGTTCAGCAAGGCATACCATTTTGTACGATTTTTTGGTTGCTACTTTATCCACGATTTCGCCTGCTTGCATTTTAAGCGTTACTTTTGATTAAACCTTTTTGTAACCTATTTACCTCGTTTTTTACCTTTTAGGTAAGTAAGAAACTTCTACGATTCTACGAGTAAGTTTCAGTTCGCCATTAAACCAGGCAAACTTTTTAACATTATAGGTTGTAAGCCGAAAAGGAGCATTCGGTCGATATTAGTTTAAAAATAACAATGTGCTATTAAATAATAGAGTTTTTTTTTCCTTCGCAAATGCATTTCATTAATACTTTTATCTTTCCTTTCGTCTTTCGTACCGGATACAAGCAGTGATAGCCTCATGGTTGAAACTCGGCCTCTCAATCGGGGTAAGTAGTAGTAGTAGGGGAGTAAATCACTTGCTGTAATGGTGACGAAAAATATCGTAAGGAAACCTACACACCTGAAAGTTCTTTAAAAAATTTTGGGAGGTGCGTGGAGTCTACCAATTCGCACTTGGCCGCAGTGGACTATGGCCTGAAAGCCCTCTCACTCTGAGAGGAGACCCGTGCCCAGCAGTGGGACAATAATGGGTTGACGACGTCTGGATATATTTTTGGTGAACAGTCATTACTGGAAGAAGCAGATGAGAATGTAATGAAGTATACGAATTAGTAAATGAGTCACGTAAAGCGTTAATATTTGTTTATTATGAGCTGTTACGGATCTCTGTAAGAAATGATCGTCAGCGCATGAGGAAGATTACCTTTCGCATTATTCCTTAATTTTCAACTTATGACTTATTTTATACTTATTAAACTTACTTGCTTACGACTTACTTTTTATATTTATTTAAATAGTGACTATTTCACCGATAAAACTGTATGGTCTGATGTAGTTCTAGCTCTATAATTCTTAGTGTAAGCTGACTTTGTAATGATTTTTTTTAAGATGTGTGTTATGGAGTTTCTTTCACCGCTTCTTCACCATAACGAAACACCTTGCGAAGTGGTGGTAGATTTTATAGACGTTCAAAATGAGTTCTGTAAAGTATCAACTTTGAATAAAATATTTTTATTTTGATTTGATTTATGTAAGGACGTTGACTGCGTGACACACAACTTGAGCAGAAACCAGTGGTTCTAGGAGCATAAAGCTTTTCAAAAAAGTCTTTTATAACTTTAAACATCACCAAGATATCATTTTAGACAACTCATTTTCTAAAAGGCTCAATGGAACATGAAATTTTGTCTCTGTAAATTATATTAGTTGTGATCAAAGTACGATTATAAATTTAATTGGCGTTGTGTGCTTATTTAGTTAAAAGCACGAGCTTGTTACCTTTGATTTTACTGTTAATATTTTTTATTGTAGTTGTTGTTTTTGAAACAGTTGTATTTATAATTTAATAAGAAAACTTAATGTTTTCCTTCACATACTCGTGATCTGTTTACGTATGAAAATTATACGTTCTTCGCAATTCATCTACAAATCTAAGTAGGAATTTTCCGCAATTCATGCACTAATGTAATGTTTGTATTTTTGATCCTTCAAGTCGTATCATAATATCAAATCAACCTGCAAAAACTACCAATGTATCTATCTAATGGTCACACAAAAAAAAAAACATAGCTATATATTTTTTCGACCTCCAAGATTTTGACCCTCCCTCCCCCGTTCCCCAAATCCCTGACCAAGTTGATCGATCTGAAAAGACCACAGGTATCGTTGGATTCAAGGTTTTCAGGACTGGTTACAATAATGCATGTCACAACGGACATTCATCGGTGCTATCTCAAAGATTATTAGATAGATAATCGCAGTTATGGAAATAAGCAAATGTTGGCCCTCCGAGCCGCATAGTTATATAAAACCAGGGCAATGGATGTAAACATGAAAAGAGGGTAGCAGAATTAGTAATATAAATTTTATTTTATACAAGCGGTAGCCGCTCTTGTCGGCCGCCCCGCCGCGTTAATCATTAAATGGACAACCGCCCGCTGGCCGCCATCTTAATTGTCACTTATCGCCTACGTGCTATTTATATTAATTATCTTTCGTGGTGTCACGTTGGCAGATTGTTACTAAGGGTCGATAAATGGTAGTGGGTAGTTTTAGGGCAGAAAAACCTAAGTGTCAGCGACAAGCAAATGACAAAAACTTCTCAAAGACAAAATAAAAAAATATTAGTCCACATAGACTATACACATAAATACTATAGACATTAGCTGTTTTTTTATGCCGGAAAATGCACAATTTCCATCGGATAACTTAATCATTGTACCCTTCACAATTCTTCATAAAAAAGATTGACATTGGTCTACAATTTACACAGTACCTACATATATGTTAAAATGTTATATTGTAAGAAGTTGTGTGTTGCCATGTTACATTTTGAAATACCAGTGAATCTGCGAGCACGGCTAGTATTTTATAATAATAAGAACCCCTACAATATGCATATCAAATGAAATTGTTCTGTGAAAAATACGAAAAACTTAATAAGGTTACTGAAAATCTCGTTTTCAAAACTGTTTAGTGTAAACTTACTTATATATAGCATTTGTCATATATAATCGTATACTCGTAAACCTCACGAAACGCTTGTAATTTCCTCTTTCCCCGGAAACATCTGGATAGAAAATAATAACGCTCTCATAAGTTTTACATTGTGTTAATGTTTTAAGCCAATCCAATAAACTGTTTGTTTATGGTCGCAACCATACGACAACAATTTTTTATACTAATAGTCAATGCATGACTGGCTTGTAAGGAGAGCCCCATATCGGCCGTATCAATGCATATTTTTATACCTTCCTATGATACCTTCCTAAGATTATTTACGTAAAGAGCATCATATGTGTTATGCAGATCATTATTGATCTTTGTGCCAATTTTAATCAAACTTCATCAGTATGTTTTGAGTCAAAAAGTAACAAATATCCATCCATCTATCGAACCTTACCTTTTAGCCTTTATAATATTAGTAAAATGGGATGCGAAACTTATTTATTTGTTTGCTCTATTTTCACGGTTTATCGAATCAATCTTCAAGAAATTTGTCAGTTGGCACACGTGCAAGAGGATATCTTTGTTCCCGGATTATTTTACAGATCCTGAACCTCAGGGAATAATGTATAACGTGGATTCGTGTATATTTTCATATTGATGGTTGTCAACATATAAAAATTTGACATACACGCGGGAGTAAGAAATGTTTTTAATTTATCTTATATACTATTAATAACTTTAGATTGGTCTAAATAAAAGATAACATTTATGTAATTTTTAGGTAATATAATCATTTACGGTTTGATCCATGCACCGCCCCATACCTACTGCTACGGAATAAAACCGGCCGGCATTGCTGTGTTAAGGGCGTGGTAAGTGAGATAATAAGGCGGAAACAAGGAAGTTATAACCTAATTCTCAGGAGTAACCAGGTAGTAGGGTAAATGCCTTTTACCGTCAGCCACATTGGGGCACGAAGCAGGGCATACTCCACTACAAAGTAAGCTTAGACCTAGCACAGGGGATAAAAAGAATTACTGCCATATTTCTAGAACTACTGGACATAGGTACATGTAACCTTAGATCTTATGCGACTACGCTCGCGATGTAACTATAATGAAAGCTGCATTGAGCGATAGAATTAAAATCACTAACAAACTGTTATAGACAAAGAACACATGTTAACACATAAGAGCACATGTAAACATACGTAAGTTAAAACAATAAACAAAGCTTCTAAAGCCAGACCTACGAATTTCAAGAACCTTTAAAATACGCGATATTTATCCCCGTACATTAAGTTAGTCACAATATAAAGTTGTATGATTTGTACAAAGCGCCTGCTGCGGCTCCAATAAACAAAAGCAATGGACAGTCAAATCCTCTAATTAAATTAACTCGCACGTACCTTTTAAGTTAATAAATCCTTTTGATGAAACAGTTTCATGGCGAATGTCTGGAACAATAAAGGACAACAAATTAATTAGTAAATTTGTTTTGGGTTACTTCGAGTAGTGATATCTAATTATTTATTAAAGCAACGCTTAGCTTTTGTAAGTACTTATTTATAATGGAGATTAACAAATCTTTTAGAACTTGTAAATTAAGCTTCGATGAAATCCTATCATGATGATTTCTACAGAAACGAATATATTAAGTAGTTTCGTTTCATTTTATTCAAATTCTGTACGTAATGGTAAGCTTTCAGAATTCAAACATAGTTTTCGATTTAGTGAAAGTTAAGTGCAAACCGGTTCAGCTATTTGCAAGATCAACACATTCAGATTTTCGTATTTGCCAATAAACATGCGAGAGCAAGCTTAGGAAATCAAACTTATTTTATATCAAACAGAAGCTTAAAAATATTTTTGAAGAATATCGAAGCGCATAACATTTTATTAAAATATTTCACTTTGAAAACGACATCTGCGTTTCATTATTAAATTTCAAATTCGACTTCTCAAGAACATTTAGGAGGGTAATAAGAAGGTTCATCGGGGAATAATAACCCTCGGTAGAATTTCCTGCGCAATTGTAGCGCCATCTACGCAATATCCGCTGCTACGTTGCGTCTAATTATGGATGAACTTCGGATTATTTTGCTATGCCTTGTATTTTTACCCGACTGCATATACTGGGTTATGTTTTTCAAGTGTATTTTATGTGTACGTATGTATATATATATCTATTCGTTTATCTATTGGTCGTCGTCGTCCACCCATTATTGTCCCACTGCAGGGCACGGGTCTCCTCTCAGAGAGATCTCCTCTGAAAGGGCTTTTAGACCATAGTCCACCGCGCTGGTCAAGTGCGAATTGGTAGACTTCGCACACCTTCAAGATTTTTTTTAAGAACTCTCAGGTGTGCAGGTTTCCTCACGATGTTTTCCTTCACCATTAAAACAAGTGATAGTTAATTTCTAATACGCATGTAACTTCGAAAAGTCAGAGGTGCGT
>DWNY01001193.1:0-13232 GCA_018250635.1 Telegonus apastus | reverse complement strand
GCATAGGCTAGTCTAGTCTAAAGGCTTTCCTTTAAACGAGTTTGTTTTATTCCCGGCCAGTAGGAAGAGCAACAACCTATGATTGCAGGGCCGTTATTCCCGATCGAATGAGCACTCATAACTAGGTACAGAAAAAAAGTATAATTCTTTCAACCATTACAATTACAAACGTATTTTATTACTTTGGCTGTATAATAGTGCAGTCATAATAAAATATAAAAAAAAATCTTTGCCTTTTTTCTGTGATAGGCAAATTCATTAAAAAAAGTTATATTGTGTTGTAAAAATACAAAAGAAACGGTTAATATGAAATCGATTTTATATTCACCTGTTTAACGGACACCAAGACGAATGAATACTCTCACAATCACAGCGAACTCATTATCCACGGCACTGAGGATTTAACAGTTATTCGTACTAAAAGCCGAATTAACAACTGGCAACTAATCTCTCGTGAAAAAAAAAATCGAGTAAAGCTACGATCGAGAATCGATCTTTTGACAGTTCGCGCGCGCGCTTTTTTTTATTTTTTTCTTGTTTTTTTTAAGAGGCACAAGCGTTCGCCGCGGAGCCTTGACCGCAGCGTACTGCGGCCGCTAAACGACTTCGCTTCTGTCGATGCAAGCTCTTGCTAGTAATTTACTTTCCAACAGTTACTTTTCGCTCCGCTGCACTGATTCCGGTCAGCTTTGTTTTTTAGAAGCTCCGGATTGCAGAATGAAAGCTTAGATAAGCTATCGTCTACAACTTTAAGCTTTGTTTGACGCAGGCAGCTCGCATTTTTTGTAGACTATCAATTTTATTTTTTACGAGTCTTGTCATAGTTGATCTTGATAGTTTTTGTACGTCTAAAAAATGTAGATAAGGCAACCAAAGCTGTTTTTCCCATACCTATAGTTATACCTCGTAAGTTTGTAATCTACCTACTCTTAGTTATATTAACATTGTATTCTTATGCTTGTGAATGCTTAATATAATACTTTAAAGCTTTACGTATATTTGTTTATGTAGGAATACACTATTATTTTTCATTTTTGTTGTCAATCCGACTACATAACCGATAAAATTTGATTATATACTCTTAAGAATACATAATCAAAGCCGATAACATTAACCTATTTTAGTCTAACTTCTGGGCACGGGTCCCATGGTCACTTGAAGTGAGGGGAGCCATAATGAAAGTATCACCATCTGAAGTGTACTTTCGGCGCAAACAAAAACATACACCTAATATTTAATCTCTTTGGTTGCAAACAAGTTGTGAATGTCGCCCATGAACATGGCTAACCTGTCCCAAATTGGAAGTCAGCCACAGATGGGTTGACACCCTTGAGAACTAACTTGAAATGCCTTGTGATCTCTCCCTTCAATCGTTTGCACTTTACAAAAACTACATAGGTAAATACGAAATGCATCAAATGTTTAAACTTTATCGTGACGAAACAGGATAATCCCAATCCCAAAGCAAGAATTAGTACACTTGTATGTCTTATTTTAGTCTAAATAAGACTAAATTTAGTTCAGTATTAATATTGAGTAAGTTAACGTTAAGTTGGCCTACAAACAATTTATTACAATCATTAATATATTTACGATCAATAAATAAACTTTAGTACTAAGAAACCTTCTCTGAAATTTTTATAGGTAGGTATTTATTGCATAAAAATGCAATAAATACCTACTTTGACGACCCGCGTGGCGGAGCGGTTACCATACCGGTCTGACGCGCAGTGGGTTCCGGGTTCGATCCCCGGCCAGACGGATATCTAAATGATGAGTTTAAATTTCTGTTCTGGATCTAAGTATTTGTGTATTCGTCTTTGTGTGTTTCCATGGCACTAACGACACAAGAGAAAATCCTACTGCTGGACTATGAGTGTAGAAAGCGTTATTAGCGATATTATCAAACGGAATCTTCAGGAAATTTCAAAACATCAGTTCAACCGTTAAGCAATAACCCATATTCTATGTTATGTACCAGTAGCTTGCTTATTTTGTTTATGGATATCATTATTGAACAATAACAAATACACTTGGTATTTAAATATGAAGTTTTAAATAGTGGTCTGATACGCAATGGGTTCCGGGTTCGATCCCCGGGCAGACAGATATCTGAATGATGAATTTAAATTTCTGTTCTGGGTCTGAATATTTGTGTGTTTTCATTGTACTGGATACTGGAGAAAATTCTACTGTGGATATGAATGTAGAAAGCGTTTTTTTATTTATTAAATATTCAATACTAATTTCATGGTAAGCAGGAGTATGATCGTTGCTGCGCTCAACTTCGCTGGATAAGTTTTCGATTTAATGAGTAGGAATACCTACCATCTCCATTTAAATGGTATTAAAGTTTGCCAAGTACTGAAGAATTAATGCGATCTATAATTAAAATATTATTCATTTCATACCACTGATATTGAGATATGTAAATGAGGCTGGAAATAAATCATTCCGCAGTAGTCTGCATAACACACCAATAACATATCGAGTTTGTTACAAAAATAACCCTGTTGTTTGGACAAACACCATAAATATTACAAGAAAATTAGATTTAATAATAGAACTTAAAACATTTAATTCGATGTCCAAACTTAAATCCGATTGAGAGATATATATAAATTTTAGTATTCGGTTCTTTCTTTATGTGATTTTGAAGTCACGTAGATATTTTAGTGAGAAAGTTTTTCAACAAGCTCATTGCTACAACCTTGCAAAGGACGGGTGTAACAAGGGTAGCTCGGGCGCCACACACCTGACACAATATGACCTGGGCGGGCATCCGCATGAAATAGGGAACGATGACAATTCCCACACTAGACATATGGATACGTATTTTAGAGTTGGAACAAGATTGGATAAATATGTCATGAAGTCTTTTAATTTCCCTTGTTAGTGTGGAGTAATCCACGAGCGATGACACGCCAATGAGTGCAGGCTGCAGATGAGACTCAGTCTTTCCTTGCTACCAGCTAGTCCCCCGGTGCTTAAATACTGAAAGTATCTCTTATTACTACGTAGTCCCTACGTGGTTCTTGATACCCAAGACACGACACTCAAGATACCACAAACAGTCTTAAGGGAGATACCACACGTGCGTCAGTTTATGTCGACTATCATCGCTGACAGACATATGATTTATTATCTGGCGATGACAATCGACGATGGATTAACATGAACTTTAGTATGTGTATTAAATATCTGCCTTACAAAGAAAGTTTTTTTGCATTTTAAGACTTGATTTATTCGTTTGACAAAATTGACACTACACAGTCACGAATTGGAAGTGTATGAAATAAATCTGTAATATAATTGGTGCGGGTAATGGCATCCATTAATTATTTTTCGCGTTGTTGTTTCGCTGATAGCGCCAAATAAATTATTGAGTTGGACTTTAATCCGCGCGCTCCGCCGCCGCGTTCACGCGATTTATATTCCCGACGCGCTATTTTCATAGCGATTTTAAATATTTGCCGTTTAATTCTGTGTTCATTAATTTTTCAATAATGCCGTTCGGTAATCGACCTGGAAGTTTATAATGACATTAGTTGAAGAAAAATTGTTCTACTGTAACTTTGTTAACTTATAATATTTTTTCGATAAAATCTTTTTTTATGTTATGGATGTAGCGAACGAGCATGCAGCCCACTTGATGATAAGTGGCCATTGCCGCCCATGGACATCTATGTATAATCAACCACAATTAAGAGCACAGTTTTACCTGTAATGGGCCACAGATGCGTTGCTACTCCTGAGGACTAAATTGGAACGCCTCGAATAATTATGTCTCCCTTTCCACACCCTTCAACCAGACCACAGCAGCGATTAACACTGCTGTTATAATCCAGAAATGGGTTAGGCGGTGGTGCCGCCGGAGTCAAACCACAAAGGGTTCCACCACCTTTAAAATCTTGTACATTATCAACGACAAACTCGTCCTGATTTTTACATAAAAATAGTCGTCAAGGAAACTTCGGCGCCTTTTGCTTTCCAATTGTGATGCAGCTACTCGAGTGTGAAATCTGTCAATTTATATTAAAACGAAGTTTGACTCAAAGGGCATGGAAAAAGAGGCGCAGTTGACGCGAATGAAGGGGGAATATGTATATAAATATCTACCAGGAAAATGTCATTTGAACGGAAAGTTCACTCATATTAGTACCAAATATGTATAGAATTTTATTTTGAAGGATTTTTGAAGCGCACACCTATTTCTGCCTTATAACAATAATGTTTAGCGCTGCTAAGTTCTGGTCTGAAGGGTGTGGTAAGCGAGATATACATATCCGAGGCGTTCCAACTTAGTCCTCAGAGTTAGCAATGCATCTGTGGCCGATTTCACGCAGAAATTCTAAACTTAGCTAGGGTTGATCAAAGGTGTCCATGGACGGTAGTGGCCACTTGCTGCCACTTGGTAGACTGCAAGCTCGTATGCTTCTTCCATATCATAAAAAATCAACAGTTAAATGTATCCGAGAGCTTACACAAGATTCAACCAAAAATCTATGAAAATATTAAGTGAACTATGTAGAATGAAAATATGAACTATGAAATCACCCGTGAGTCAACAAGTACTGCCACACTACCTTTATCAGCATTTGGTGACAATATTTTGTATACGCAGATACATCAACTCAATACATCAGTCACAATACATCATCATTAGTCACTGCGCCTGCGAGGTTATTACCGTGCCACGTTGTTTCCCTTGTCACACGAGTTCTTACGTTATAACGATCTGGAGAAAAGGAAACTTCCTCTTATTACAGGTCGATTACTCTTTGCTTTCGTTTGTTAACGTTGCTTCGGAGGAAATATGTATGTGGAAAAAGTTACAAGTTAGTAACCAACTTCTGTTAAAAGTTTAAAATTGCTCATCAGTAATATTTAATACTTATAATAATATTCAATAATAACGATCACTGACTAATAAGGCCTTTAAGTGTAGTTAGGATAGCTCCGCAGCTTGCAAAGATCTCAACCAATCAAAAAAGTTATATATGTATAGTAGATGGATGGATGTTTGCTAGTTGCTAAATTCCATACGCGCTTTCGTATTTCGGGAAGCATGTTAAACTGTTGGTCTCGGTTATCATCATTGGATAGCAGTTGCATCCAGTGATTCATTAGCCCACATACCCCTTTCACTAAAAGGTATTAGTGCAGTGTGGTGGATTACGCTCGAAGCCCAAGTTATGGAAAGAGACTGGTGCCCAGCTGTGGGACATAATAAGGGTTGCGGCAGGAACTAGCCAATCCCCACGGTTTCACCCGCATTAAAGAAGTAAAAAGGCATACATTATTATTTGCCTAATAGCACCTGACATAACGCCCGCTATGGCGGCCGCATTCGCGTGAAGTGCGCGCTCGTGCTTTTTTCAAAAATTAAAGTAGCCTAAGTTATATAGTTCTAGTAAAGTCCCGTCAAAATCGGTCCAGCCGTTTAGAAGATTACTTCAGCCAAACAGACAGAGAGACAGACAAAAATTTTTAAATTGTATTTTTGTTATAGGTACCGTGTATACTTTCATATGTATTTTGAAAAAAGTTGTTATTTTAATATTAAAAACAGACACTTCAATTTCATTTATTTCTATAGAAAAGGGCTGCACATATACGCGTATAACTATGCTCACAACGTACAAGTATGTATATTACATTACTCGATACTCAAGGCGATCGGTTCCTTGGGGAGCGCGCTAGATTGCAATATCGAGGCGCAGGTTGATGGTTCCCACTTCGCTCGCAGATTGCCCCGCGCCCTTCCACTCCACATGTAATTAGCTCACTGCTACGAGCAGAGAGGAATAATGAACTTAAGAATTGGGCGTCGTGTTTTCAGGGAACATATTGGCTCCGTATTAGGACGGACTTTGATAAACGCGATCTTCGATCACTATACGAGATATATTACATCACTTCTCAGTGTTTTTTTAATGTAATTTTTGTATCCGATAAAGGATTGTAGGATATGAGGTACCTACTTTCCTACAATTTTATTTAATAAATTTCAAAATAATTGACTTTCTTGTTTATTAAATTACACAAGATTTTATTAAAAATTTTCGTTTTCATTTGATATATACCCAAGCTACTGACACGGTAAGACGCGGCAGGCAAAAGTATTTCCGGTAAGTAGAAACATACATCTCAACCGTAATCTCGAAGATTGCCGCTAAGGAATAAGTTCTTGGAGAGTTTCTTAATTTTGAGAAGCGCGGAGAAACATTTCGAACGGCGCCGTGCAAGTTCGCTTTGCGGTGGCTCGGAACTCGGAACTCTTTGAGGCCTTTGAGGCGCCGGAACCGGGTCGCGGATACACCGGATACGTGAGGTTGCAACAAAGCTTCCCTCACCATACGATAGCTTTGTGGAATACTTTTCTTCAGCTCTGAGATTTGGTCGCGCCGTACATCTGATTTGATGTAATCAACTAAATCTGATATGCATTGCTAGTGGCTTATTTTATTTTATTTCAAGAAAGATACTTATTCAATATGTCGACTCCTTAATCAATATATTAAATTAATTTAATAAAACTTGCCGTAAATACTTGTGGTATTTTTCTTAATAAATAAGATGAGGAAACAAATGAGCATGTAGCTCACTAGATGGTAAATGGACATCTGTAACCCCTGACCCCAGATAAGATGAAAGTCCTACCTAAGGTTGACCACTGATACCTCTAATATGTATATCTTGATTACCACATCCTTCAAACAAGAATACAGTGGCGATTAAAGTCCCACCTGAGATTATTAGGAAAGCCTCGCAGGGTAACATACATTTGTTAGGGAAACATAGGATTTGTTAGGAAATCATACTTCATTTCCCTAAACCTAACCCTTTAAACCCACAGCAACTGTTAATAGTAGCATTAGCAGATGCACTGTCCTAGTTTAAAAGGTTAGGCTTAGGGAAATGAAGAGGAATGAAACGAAATCTCTGTAGTTCGACTCCGGCGGCACCACTGCCACACTTCGACCACAGAGACATCGACCTTTGTAGTTACGGCTTACTTTACTTCTTTTATGATGGATTATTCATTGGGTATTTTCACCTTTATAGGTATTTCTTAACCCAGTTAACTGTTTTTTGGGTCATAAATTCGGCGACGTTAGGTACAATGCGCGTTCATTAGAGCTGCGGCATTTACCGCGATGCCGGAACGTTAATTAGAGCATATTTTTACTGTAGTGCCCCAGTACTGCCCAGTTTTCTTCTAGTTTCGCTATGGGTGTCCTCCGGCTTCCATGGAAACAGGCACAACCAACTGTTCATATAAAAAAATAGAACAGGAGTTAGATTGAACCAAACAGGTAAGATAGTGTTAATCTATCCGTAAGTTTTTTTTGACTTGATAAGATCTTAATCCCTCGCTTACAATTTTGCTATTGTTTGTCTTTATAAGTTCAGAAGAAAGAGTTTAATTTTATAAAACTGCACATGCAATAATAGCCTTATTACTAGTTACAGTAAATTCAAGTCTTAATGTAAAGGTTCACTTTATACAATAAAATGTTCCACCATATTTATCTATTAATAATCAATAAGAATGAAAATGGAAACAACTAATTACAAAGGGAGATAAACTTTAATATACCTAAGAAAGAGTGTACCGTAGCAAATCTAAGTGTGTTAGATTAATAGGAGCAATCGATCGCTATCTAGCGGGGCAGCGAATTAATACAGCTTTCCGGCGTCGAGTGGATCAGCAGAACCTATCCTGCAAATCTGTTGTTAATAATATTTTAAGTTCATTTTAACAACTGAATGTCATTGAAATGGCTTATGTATAATTGGTATCAAATATAAGAGAATAGTTAGCTTTATAAAGTTTATTATTATTATAAAGCCAACTGATCCCCAAGGGTCATCCGCGTTAAAAGAGTAAAAAAGCATACTTAAATTAATATCTGCCTAATAGCAACTGACATTAGCGCCCGCGATGGCGGCCGCATGCGCTTTCAAAAATTAAAGTAGCCTAAGTTACGCCTTAGACCCTCAGCTATCTATCAGTGAAAGTCCCGTCAAGTTCGGTCCTGCCGCTTAGAAGACTACATCAGCCTAACAGACATACAGACATTTTTTTGTAATTGTATTCTTATTATAGGTACCCCGTATACTTTCATATACATTTAGTAAAAAGTTGTTATTTTGACATTACAAACAGACACTTCAATTTTATTTATTTATATAGATTAGCTAGACGACGGAAGTTCGCTCTGATGAATATTTCTAATAACAATACAAAGCAGCACCATTTGTTTTTGAAAAGCTTATATTGATTCAATACTAGCACTTTTCATTCAGTATAAGATAGCATTTTATAAAATGTAAATACACTTTTTCATATAAAAACGGATTATACCGGAGATGACACCAAAGTACGCAGACATCATCAATTTTAATAGTGAAATCAAATTTAATAACAAAAATTCGCAAAAATCGTTAGTGCCGTTTCGGAACTCTTGCTCATTAAAGTATAGGATTGGTTGTAACATCGTTCAGATGAAAATTGAACAGCAAAAGCGTTCCACTATGTAATAAATAAACAACATAATCTTTCAGGATAAAATTATTCGGATTACGTGACACTGAAACATTTTTTTTACTATTTTAGTTCTAGTAGTAGTACATAGTAGTTTGGTAGTTTCTGTTCGCAACTTTGTTTGGAAGATAACATTTTATTACATGCCAAAACATCCCGGTCACCATGTAAGTATATCATGTTTAATCACATCGCGCCGCCGGAAACGGGGCTGGGCGGGGTTCCGGGGTGATGCCGGCAGGACAGCCATATGCCACGACAGCCTATTTCCAATGCTGAGCCAACATACTTTATAGGAATTGGCAACACTAATAAATGTACAGAAAAGTGGCCTTGTACGAAGCACAATATTATTATTTTTTAACATTTTCAATTGTAGAACTATTGTTCTCCTAGAATCGAAGAAATAAATCTATTACAAAACTAGGCCTCAGATAATACATAGAGATATTATGCGTCAAAATTCATTGTAAAATAGTTAAATACACAGATGTATTTTTTCCCTTTACTGAAATGAAGAATAAAATATATGCCATAATATTGCTCTGCTGATAAACCTATCCTGCAAAATTGTTGTTTTCTATACGTGATATTATAGCACAGATAGATAAAACAATAAATTTATCCTGACAGTACAAAGATATGAAACGGTACCGAGAAACAGAAGGGCTGAGTATGAATATGTAGATAATTTTCCACCTGAGCTGTCCGTGTTTGCTGAGCGGCGGCGCTGCGGCCGGGAGCCCAGTCGCCGCGGGGTACGAACATACGGAAAATATCAGTTTTATTTTTATTTACTTACATATTGCAAATGCTTCCCCTTACATCGGAATATATGCCTTATACTTTCACATAACCTCAGATAAATAATAGCCTATGTTACAAAACTGTTGTTCCAGTCAAAATTTAAATGCAGCAGATACATCTACTTTAACTGCAAATTAGGTGTAGTAACGTCTAACTATGAAAAACTGATCAACCTTGAAAATGTATATGGTAAATTTAGTACATTATTTGTCGTAGTTCTAGGTATTGTGACTATGGAATGGAACTATGCCGCTTAATATAAATTACGTATATAGTTAACTTTTAAATTCGTTCATCAGTAAAGAAGCCTATTAATCCGATTGGATTACACCTTACATTACTGGATATTTATTTTTATATGTAAACACTTACAACACAAGAAACCCAGCAGAGTAGCATGAATGTAAAAGTTAAAAAGATTTAAAAACCAGATGAAAAGATAAAAAGCATCCGTAAAAGAACGCGTAAAAGATTTATTTACAGCGATGCGGAAGTTCTGTTTTATCAGAATGAACCGCGGTTGGTTGTTAAACTTCTAGAGCGGTAAGAGGCTGTCTCGGATCTAAACAAAGAGTTGCTGCCTTTTACAGAATTTTTAAGTCACGAAATGAGTGTACAACTATATTGCATTCAAAAATACCCACGAAAGTATCAGTGTAGTATGTAGTGATACCTATTCAGATCACAAATATCCGAAAGAATAGAAACACAGCTTTATTCCTTTTTGAAACCCACAACAAATTTACTTGAATTCGTTATTGGAGCAGTATTTGCGCCGAGTCGAAATATTTTAAAAATAAAACTTGTATATATAGTATCAAGGGTATGCAGCACTGCTAAAATCATAGAGTGATTAGTGTCGCAAAATAATGTCGCACATAATACAATTATTAAGACGAGCTTTGTTGCATTTTTTATTAATAAGAAGGGAACTTATATGTTCATTAAGCTTCGATGCGTATTTCTTGTTTTACACTTTGATAGTTGCTTTACTGTATGGAATTGTATTCTTACATTTTTTTCACTAAGCCAAAAAGATGTACGGATCAACGCAGTAACATACTAAACCTTAAACATTACTGGTATATACCAGTATATACATATACATAGCTAAATGTGTATAACATGAGATAAAAATTTCATGAGAAACTAGAGAATTATCTTAACTATAGAGTTAAATAATATTTCATCCCCCCCCCCCCCCCCCCTTCTTTCTCCGTTTGTAAGTACCATATTTAATTACGCATAGATAACCTCTTTCCTCTGGGAAGTCGGTTAAAATTGGTATAACCTATGACACTTTGACAACTAATACACTTTTAATGACACCTCATATGTTGAAATCCCTCAAGGCCTAAGGGCTGTGGGGAGTGCCAAAGAAATGGACATACATACCTATATACATACGCTCGAAAAACATTACCCTCCTATTGACGCAGTCGGACGAAAAAGGCAAAATTTATGAGACCAACGACCATGGATGTAGTTGACATACATCTAAAAACTCTCATATGCAAATCAATCAATGCAGCAATCTGCGTTGCTGTAGTATTGATACGACTGCAGAAATAGAAATAACCGAATCGCGATTGCTTGGTATTCGACAACCAACTGCATATCCAACTGCATACCAAAGCTATCGACTGCTCCGAGAACTCACATCGAATATTGAATACGTTTGGGAAATGGCTTTAAATTACACGATTTCTGATTCATTTCATATATGCAAATATTGTTATGTCAAACAAAACATCGTAAATTTCGAAAACAAATTTGCTGTTAATAATAATTTCATAAAGCACACCGGCCACATCGCTAAAAATTGGAGGTCATGAGAGGACATTTTATTTTTGGCTAGATTCTTTCAGTACGGATATCAGTAAGATTTTTTTATCTATACAAATAAATAAAATTGAAGTATCTGCTTGTAATGTCAAAATAACAACTTTTTATTACATGCATATGTAATATGTATATAAAAGTAGGCACGGTACCTATAACAAAAATATGCTTATATTTTTTTGTGGTTATTTGTCAAAGCATTAGCATACGCTCCACGCGCATGCCGGCGCCATCGCGGGTGCTATTGTCAGTTCTAATAGCAACTAACATATTATCACATATTGATTTATGCTTTCTTGCTTCTTTAACGCAAGTGAAACCACAGGAAACAGCTAGTTTAACCAATAAACATAAATACTGTACCGCGTAAAACACCTTCTGAAGCAGTGACAGATTCGTATATTATGTAGATAGTGAGATAAGTATATTATGTAACATTCTCTATGTTCTATAATATAATATCAATAGAATGTTTTACTTTCAACGTAGCCTTAGCATATCGCGCGTCAGAGATGGCTGTAAAATTATATTTTCGAAGAACTCTTGTGTCATTTCGTATTATCAACAGATTATTAGTTTTCAGTACAATCCGCTGATTCATACTTAATAAGAATGCGTTACAATATAATCGATATTGTTTTCATGTTGTGGCCTGCTTGCGCGTACTGCAAAAGCAATTTTACATTATAATGCATTTCTGTCAGACGGACTGCATACGGAGTTAACCAAACGATATAAATGGTATTTTCTGTGATTTGAACACTGTCCCCTGTCCTTTGTAATGCTAACTCGACGTAGACATTGTCTTCGCGACTCCGCAAATGGCGCGGAAAGCCGCCATTGTCCGTAACCTTCTATTGGCGACTTCTGTTTAACGTATATTTTTATCTCAAAGACATGTTTTCACAGCTTCTTCAAACTTTCAATCACGTTTAAGTTATGAATATAACTTCAAAACAATTAAATCCTTATAGGCGGACATGCCTATAACTCCGATGCTGAAAATTTCGTAACTTCTGAATATTCAAGCGTTACGCTCGCTGGATGATAATTCGCTTAAAAATTAATATGCTCTCCGAGATTCAATTGCGACGAGCTCGTTTAAATATCTATACGTACAAGCTGGATAATGCCTGGAAAATTTTTCGTCCGTAGCCATAATAATAAAATACATGTTCATACATTGTATTCATCATGGCAGCGCGCCCCCTACCAGACGGGGTCAGAAACAAATATTTAAATTTGGTTCGGGTCTGATTTGGCGGCTGTCAAGATTATTCTACAATTATTCATCATTACTTCAATCTAATTATTATTTTATGTTTGTATTACATATTCCTTCGATATTAAATTATTTTCAATAATTGTGTACTAATTAACAGTTGCACAAACAATACACTTAATTTACACTGACCCAGTAAAATATTCTGATTTGTTTAATTCATAAATAATAGATTTGTCAGCAAACGACATCAATGCAAATATGAATACATAGTGTTACGTAAACCAAAACCTTTCTTCCACAAAATACACGATTTCACCCGCGTTTTAAAAATGTAGCATGACATACATATAAACATAAGCGCTAGCCGACTATAATGTAGGTACCAGATAGTACTTTATGAATTTTAATTTAAATGAGTGAAACGCTTCATTCTTTTTCTAAAAAAAATAAAGTACCCAAGTTACATCTTACACCATCAGCTATCTGCCACTAAAGTCGTTCCGAAGATTACCCGCAACAAACAGATAGACAGACAGATAAATCGACAGATAAATTTTATATTCACCAAATAAAAACTTGTTATTTTGAAGTTCCAAATAAAAACGATGTGTGTAGAAAATACGCCTTAAATAGATGTCCGTAAGGTAACATAGCCTGTGAACTGCGCTGTGGGCGGCGCGCGCCTGCTTTCGGAGGCTGACGAATGCGCGCATCGCTCAGGATCTCGCAGGCTATTTCCACACTGGCTTCCTCACGACTAGCGACTCCTCAGATCCGATCTTGATAAAAACTTGGGTATCCTTGAAA
>DWNY01001192.1:0-13233 GCA_018250635.1 Telegonus apastus | reverse complement strand
CGAGTCGGTAGACTATCGATGTTCGACTGATAGCAAAGCTATCGATTTCTTAATCGATATTATTGTTTTTGTAGATAGGTATTTTCAAATATATTGAATATATATCTGAATGTCTCGGAGTATATTATAATATGAAATCGTAGTCGTACTGGTCCTGATTTACATTCAGGATCATAGATTTCACGTAGGAAGTGAGATATTCTTTGGATACTCCCAACGGATGCACCATGTAGAATGCTGTCAGAATATTGATGAGTTTAGTTTCTGATGGTGGCAGTGGTGGATAAGATAAATGATTGTAAATGACAATTTGTAAGTGCCTCCATAGGCCTATGCCAAATATGTCCCTGTAGTCCAGGGTTCGGAATAGGATTATGGTATCTCTTGCCTGTCGTAAGAGGCGTTTAAAAGTGGGTTTTCGGTGTTGCGGGTGGCACGAGTGGGAGCTTGAACCACCCAGCCAGTGACCCCCGAGAGGGACGGCGATATGTATTACCGCATACGGCTTGTATACACAAGTCGATGTGGTGAGCCTAACACCACACCTGGACGGAGTCCGATGGGGCAACGCGTTGATGACTCCAGTTAAGTCCGTTTAGATCCCGGAATCCTCTTCGCAGCTTCAAAAAGTAGAGGGAGGGGGTGTGGTAGGGGGTAAGAACATAAAATTAACCCGGCGCCATTTGAACGGCGACGGGTACCTTATGTAAGAATTTCCCCCTCGATACCAAAAGAGAGAAAAGTAGAAAAGTGTTTGTGTCAACCTCGGGTAGGACTCTAATGTTATCGGGGGTTAATTAATGACGTCTAATGGACAGCAGTGGTCACTTGCCATCAGATTGACTGCATTCTCGTTCGCTAGGGTATACTTATTTCATAAAAAATATACATATATTTGAAGTTATTCAACACAACGCTCTATTAAATTGTACTTTAATTTTTAAAATGAAATTACTGTGAGTATATATTTATTTTAATACGATAGTTCATTATGACCCAGTATTTTGACCCATGACCCCGAAGTTCAAAAGAGGTCACATTAATTTACCACGTCGATCGGTGACATAATAAGCGACGCCATATTTATTATTAAAAAACAACAATTCCAATTTCAATTAATAGAATTAAATTTTTCAGAAACGAAAAAGACATTTGAAACGCACGTTCACAATTCAGTAGCGCTGTCGTGTTTTTCTTTAAAAAAATAGAAGAAAAATAAATGATGTTTTCTGATGAAGAAATAAAAGAAAGCCTCATGAGGCCGGGCGACGAGATTATAAGGTTTGATGTTCAATTATTCGAAACAAAAGTGTGATGATAAGCCATATTGATTTTGAAATATTGTTGGTGAATTGTTTTATCCCCCTGTTCAACGAAATACTTTTCAATGTTCGGCACTTGGCAGTAAAGTTGTCTACTTAATATAAAACAAAACATGTTATGCGTGTAGTGTTTACATATTTCGTAATTTTTTAATATTTAAATCATAATAATAACTGCCCGACATATGAAGCGTCAGTATTTCCGAAACTATGCTACTATACACTGAAATCATGTAAAGATAATCAACCCTATTTAAAAATACACAAATTTTTAAATATTTCTATTATGATATTATTATATTAGTTTTATGTTATTATAGGAGTTTAAAATTAAGTTCAACCGTTATCTTTAACAAATTACAGCTAAGTAGGTACCTACTATTTTACAACTTTGGATATATAGACAGGCTTGATTGTGCGTTTTTAATGATTATTTCCTCTGATCGTAATGTTTAGCTAACCTTAATGACAGACCATAACAATAAGCGTGCCACAAGGCCCATATGCAATTTTGTCTGCTGTTACCTCTTATATTTTTAGTGTTGATCATCGATATCGATTTCAGCCATGTACATGCAGCACCTCTATAGGACAGTATAGAAATTAAAATCTTATTATACTCATCGAGCTTTTGAAACTCGTGTTAAAAGTACTATACTAAACCCTTTATAGAACTTAGAAAACATGGGCAGCTACGAACACATGGACAGAAGTTGAATTTGCAGCTACTTAAGTAAAAAACACAAATTGCTGCTTCAGATAAACCACTAAGAGCTCTACGTTCAAATTTTGTTTATTTATTTCAGCATCCGTGAAGTATACTTGGGCGACAAATATGATAAGAAGGATTTGGGGTTCAGTAGCGAATCTCTCCTCTCCAATTCAGGAAGAAATGATGTGAGTTATTTCGTAATTTAAATCAATATAATGTTCCCAATTGTAGGCGATCAGCCGAAATTATTTTAGTTACGTTTTATTCTTCCCAATTTTTATCATACATAATTTGGTACTCCGTTGTATTTACACGATAAGTGTGTACAACTAAATAAAACCGATGATTTAATGTCGGTTATATGAGTATACTCGTATATAGATGCATTTTTACCCTTGGGCACCAAGTTGAAATCAATATCTCGCGTGCTTCTACACTTCTTTAACCAGAATATAGCAACACTGATGACCCGCGTGTCGGAATGATCACCATGATGCTCTTACACGCAGTGGGTTCAGAGTTCGATTCCCAGCCGCTGAGATATCTGAATATTAAAAGATTTCTGTACTCTGCTTGAGTATTTTGTCAGGACCAGAATAGTGCTACTGTATCCCCTGCCTGACGTCCTCTTACACAAGACGTTAAGTAAGAGGCGACTGAAAGAGGGCTTCTATGGTCGCGCGCATAAGAGTGGCAGCTCGAACCGCCCAGCCAGCGAATCTAAGATGAACTACAGTATGTGTGACCACACGCTGTCGTAAGCAAGCGAAGATCTTGAACGAGCCGAAAGGAGCAACGCGTTCAGAGGACTACGGTTGCGTTCCGTTTGAGATCCCGGAGTCCTCTACATAGTGTCGAGGAAGGTTTCTTCCCTCTGTCAACAAAAGAAAGATTTGGGTGTTTGTGTGTCCTACGTGTGTCATGCACACACACAACACGGGAGAAAATCTAATAGATTTTAAGTAGTAATTTGTTATCTTACGAAAAATATTATAGGCAATATTAAAAAAAAAAGTGAAATGTAATTCCAGATTGACACGCCCCGTTTCTTACGGGACGGATTCTTCCCCGAAGGTTTAGAGCAGCAACAGGCCAGGTTCGCATGGACTGAGGAAGATGGCAACATCGCTGCTCTTGTCTCTGAGCCAGGGTTTGGTACCACTGGCCAAACCACATTTGGAAAAGATCTTGATATTGCGCTTAGGAGTGAATTGAAGGTAACAAAATTTCTGTGCTTGCTTTGTTGATACGGTATATCAACATATTAATTTGTGGCAGGTTAAGTTCAATGCCAACCATCTGCCCTTTGATTTTTCGTATTGTTAACAGTATGGAACATGCCATACAAAGGAGGTACTTCTGTCATATTTTGTCTTTTTCTTTTTGAGTCCTACCTGTAGTTCGCCTTAGACGCGTTGCTATTCCGTAGGACTATTTTGGACCGCTTCCGATAACTATATATTACCACACACTTTAAACCAGAATACAAAATCGCTTCACTATTATTAGGCACAAGCAGGTGTGGCGATGGTGACACTGCAGTGAACGCCCCAACGGTCTGCCACTTTTAATACTTTTTTTCCTTTTACCACCTTTAAATCTTTTTTACCTAGGTTATCGTAAATATATTGTGGTATTTGATTATTTTTAAAACAGGAAGCAGATTCATCAAGCTCTGCATTTCAATACACCAACCGGAATGGCATGGTGTTCACCAGAAAACCTTACGTAGAACAGCAAGTAACTTCGACGACTTCGGGGGATCCTTGTACAAGTAAAATTTCTGACTTCTGACTTATCATAACTGTCTTCGTCTGACGTCATTAATGAAATGCTCTTTATGTAACTTAGTCCATTTGAAATTTGCATTTTATAATATTTATAATTAATGTCCCTAAGTATTATCTGCATTATCGTTATATTGTATTGTGATCCCGTGAGTTTCAAGACGTTCAAAATCCAAATATCCTATTAGTAGGTACCTAAGGACAACATAATGCAAAAGTCTATTTGGTGTTTGTTTGAAATTCGGTTGGCAATTAGATTAATTAAAGGCTTTTTTTTAATAAACTTATAAGGTTTAACATGCAAGGTACTTTTCGAATAGGGACTTGTAAAACAAATATCTTCAAAAGAAAATCGTTCTAGGATTATGCAGCATATATTTTTCAACTGAGAAATTTCGCAAAGGAGCAGTTTTATAACTGGTAGATTAAGACTGCGATCCTATGACTGAGTGGTAAGAAGTGTAAGAATGTATCATTTCACCAGGCACGAGTTCAGAACGCAGCAAAACCGCAAAGTCTGCGTGCAAAGTGGACAAGACTGACCCACGTTCGCGGTTCCACTACGTGAAGTTTGTCAAGAGGCACGGCCGGACTGTTAAGCTTTGGGAGTGCGGGATATGTAAGTACTGGCAAAAAAAAAAAAGTATAGCCGACTGAAGATGGTACAACTCTTCGTTGTGTACTGGCGGCAGCAGTTTTAAACGGATATGTGATCGTACGAGTACATACTTACAACTTTTTTGTATCGTAAATCGTGAAATCATAACTAAATGTTATGATGGGTTAAAAAGACAATTTTATTTCGAAAAAGATTATATATAATGAAAGTTTTACGTGTACATTGCATATAAAGGAAAGTTTCGTGTGTCTGTATGTATACGCATATATTTGCAAAAAAGCATTTTACGGCTGCGAATTCCTAAATTCCCTAATTTTTTATTTCTAGATTTTTGTCTCTGTGTTTAAAATCGTATTATACCAAAACTTCTTATTCAATTTAAAGGATTGGAAATACATTAATATATTTAGGTAATATTTAGCCTTTATTTTATTTAAATTCATCTACTGTATGAAAAATCATTACAGTTGAAATTGTCGTTACAAAAGCGCGTGTAACCGCAGAACGCAGCTCTTAAATTAAATACTACAATAACACTGCGCAGGCAGCAGAGAGTTCCAGCACCAGTACACGCTGATGCGCCACCTGCCGACCCACACGGACGAGAGGAACTTCCACTGCGACGTGTGCGCGAAGAGCTTCCGCCAGCTGTCCACGCTGAGCCAGCACCGCGCCATACACTCCGCCGAGAGGCCTTACTCTTGCGAGGTGAGTGGTGGCGGAGAGAGCGGCTTTGTTGTAGTTACACTAAAAATAAAGATGTATGGATCTCAGGATTCCTAGTACGAGTGAAGTCCTTTACGGCTTCGACTGTAGTAACACGTTTGAAAGAACTAACATTCAAATTTAAAAAAGATAGACGCAACAGACAAGTATATGTCTATGGTAGATGCTTAATAAATTATTAATCTAGGATTTCTTACTTAGTATTTTTTAAAGATCTGATTAAAGATTAAAATAATTTCTGAAAGTAAGTCAAGTAAATAAGTGATAAGTCTTTTCTAATAATTAAATATTTCGTATTTCTTAATAGATCGCCTACTCGTAAATTACCTGAAGAGACCGTTACGAGAAATAATTGATTTTCCTTAACGTACGAAGTTCATAACTTGTATTTTTAACGTAATATAAGTATATAGAGAATTCCGTAAATCTTGTTTAATGACTCAATATCTATGTCTAAAGTAAATCTCTTACCTAAATCCTTACATCCAGGTATGCAATAAAACCTTCAACCGCGTCTCCACCCTCATCTCCCATCGCAAGACGCACTCTGATGAAAAACCCTACAAATGTCATTTGTGTCCCAAAGGATTCCATCAAAAAGGTTACCACAATCCCGTTCCTTTCTAAAACCTTCCCTATTAATACGCATAGGTAGATGGATAGTAAGATAATAAATGAATATACCTAGTGTTATTTAAAAATTCTAAACGTATTTAACACCAAAGAATTATTTGGGTACGATTATCTTTAAGCAAATGTTAAGTAAGTCCCTTTACGTATATAACTAGTCCTATTAGTAGAACGCACATTTATTTTGCAGGAAACTTACGAAATCACTTATTTACGCACACGAACGAGCGTCCGTACCGATGTAACATATGCTTAAAGGGTTTCAACCAGCAGTCTAATTTGGTGTGCCACAAGAACAAGGTAAAAACTACACCTCTTAAAACTCTTTGCGTTTACTATAGGTACTTAGAAAAATTTAGTGTAAATACATATCGATGAAAAATCAATCAAATTTCGATGTCAACTGAACTTAGTTCTCATTCGTTACTTGATTATTCATATTATTATTTTTCAGGCACATCCTGAAGAAAGTACCCCCAATCCCTTAAAAGGCAGGATAGCATCTCGTAACACTCCTAGTCTATGTAATGAAAATAAAGTAGAAGCTACTTCCACTTCCAGGTATGATTAACCAATTAGTTCCTTGAGATCATAATTCGATGGACAGGGGTGAGACCAAGAACTTCCGAACTCTTCGAATCATTACCTCCGTGAATCTACGTCGTCAATCCATCGTAAAAGTTGTCCCACAATATTCCTTTTGCCTGTATTGGTTTTTATTTTAAAGGGTTGCTATTATTATCAAATATCGTGCTATAGTTCGTGCTATGTCAGCAATTTCGGGGACACGGTCTTTGAAAGTAAAAACGGACCACGTCCCATTTATCATCAAAAGACGCGAAGATGGTAGTTGCATATATACATCTTTTGTTGACGAGGGCGAACCTACAAAAGGTAACCGACGGTACGGGAGCGACGCCGGGTTGTGGGGTTTACGAGTATATTACGAATCATAGCATTAGTTACTTGGTTGGTTACAGACAACAATCGGACCAGTGCGAAGTTACGTCCTTAACGGGACCTTACCCTCCTCCAGTTGGCCCGACGGACTCGTGGACTAAGCCAACTCAATCGGAGTTGTCGAAATGTCTGGAGACAGGGGATCGGTGGAGTAGCGAATGGGGAGCGATAAGCAACGGTGTGATCGTTGATGCTATCAAGACATACCATATGAGGATCGCTTTAGCTACTCAACAAACTCCTTTCGCTCTATTGAAGTCTGACAGCGGTGTCCCGGTGCTCGTGAAGGTTGTTGATACGAATGCGCCCGGAGGCAAACAGGTATTTATAAAGGTTTTATGTAATACGCAAATTTTTCACGGTTTAAGTGGAAATTTAAATATTTTGACAATTTTTATACAGAGCACGTTATGTATTTATTTATGCGAATCTATGCAAGTAATTTGACCCTAATCGCTGTGATTGTGTTACGCAGATGTTAGTCCCGGCAACAGCGGAAGATTTAAGAGTAGGTGGAAAGATTGTGTTGAAAGATGATGGAAGCCCTTCAACTGAGGTAAATTGATACATCCATCTTTATTTCTGTCTCAGATTGGCTCGGTATATTTTTTAAAAGTCTATAAGCGTGTAATAAATAAATACGTATCAAGAAAATAGTAACTTTGTTTATATGAGGTCATTTTGACTGATCCTCAAAAAATATCTTGATTTACATTTCGTATCTACTTCGGAAACGATTTTATAATTGGCAGATGTAGTAACTCATTAGTCATTGTTGTGCAGGATGTGGATGTGGAAGCTACTTCGGAAGTGGGTAGCGCGGTGCAGATCAGGGTTCCGGTGGTGGCCACAGTGGTGCCCAGGATCAGGCCTGGTGGCAGACTGCATTTGGCGGTCGAAGAACCACACCATGCGTATCATACTACAATGTCCACTGAGAGTAAGAAAAAAGCTTTATAGCCAGTGATTTAGGGATATGCCCCTAAGGTCAAAGTGTTTAAACTTTTCATTTATCCTTTAGGTAAAGACATTAATCACCTCATATGAAAAATACGATTTTATTACAAGTACATTCTAACAAACTGTTCAGCTTGAAAGCCGCAATATCTGAAACTACTTAGTCCAAAATAATTACCTATAAGTATACCTATAAATGTTCTTCGAAAATAGTCTTCGCATGCGAATTGGTTTCTACGGCACAGTAGCAAAAAACCGAGATGGCAGTAATCTGAACCCATTTACTTAGATGAGTAAGTACATGCCACTTGCCCAAACCAGAAAATCGCTCTTTGTAACTTTATGGTAATGGCTAACACATGATCTTTCAATATTTATTTTGTTTTTTGTTTAGTGGGTGAAGTGAAGTTGGAGCCATGCTCTTTGAATGTAGAATCTAGTCGTCCCACTGTTCCTGAATCACTGAACCGCGCTGGTCCTTCCAATTATCAGGATAACTGTAGACCAGGTTGTAGTCATTTTTTCTTTACTTTAAGCATTTTGGAACGCCTCGGTCTGTGCCTGCTTTAGTTCCCTTACTAAAGTAGGCATATCGAAGAGTTGACTCAACACTTACACTGCTGTTATGAGGCAGAAATACGTGCGTCGGTGGTGCCGTTGGAATCGAATCACAAAGCGTTCCACTGCTGTGGATCTGACGCGACAAGGCGATTCAATTCCTGGCTAGACAGATGGGAATCCAGATATTTGCTCTAGGTGAACGATACGCCCTATCATCCACATCACGAAATTGGTAACATCGAGTGATAACAAAAATAGTTTTCTTGTTCACCAGGTGGCGGGATTTCTTCATCATGCTCGTTACCGCCCCCTGCACCGTCCCCCCCACTAGACCTCATCGCTATGGACCTCTTCGATCCCATGGAGGGTATACCTATGGGTGAGGACGAAGACATAACCCTATATTAAGATGTTATTCCTGTAACATAATGGTGTGCCATTCGATTGTTGGTTACTGTCGGATACTATCGGTAGTGAACCAATAACAAATTCGATAAATTCGCTATGAAATGTATGAATTTCATCTTATTACGTTAACAGTCTAGAGATCTAGTCTAACGACAATGAACTAATACATTTCTCCTTATGATGATAGTAAATTTATATTTATAGGTCCACAGATAACCGCAGTAGATGGCGTAGACCGGGGACCACCTTCTGACGACTCTGACGTCCTTATTGGGAAATTTGAGGTAAAAGTGTTTTCTACACAGTGTGACCGAGAGTCGATTGCTGGCAAGACCAGATCGCGAAGCAGATTATTCGGCAATCGCCATAACTTTACGCCGAAGCGAAAGGTTTTATTTTAAAGATTATCAGAATTGATGAAGCAAATACACCTTCCACTATGTTTTTCCATAGTGGACAGTCTAGTTGCTACTGCAATTCTCCATCGCGACGTCGCGAATTCTTATCTGTAGGTACGTTCAATTTCGGCTGTTGACCTCTGGCTTCCGTAGTTGTTTTAATGGTCGAAGCCGTAGCTCTGGCAGGACAGTAGTTTTAGATAGTAGTTTTAAAATTATAGATAATTAAGATTTTTGTGCCACTATAAGGGCACTATAAGTAAGTTGAAGACAAAATCAAATATTATCGAGAAATTTACCAATTTTATTGTATCTGTGTAACTTACTTTGATCCTTATCGATTTACAGGAAGGCATCCCGCTGTCGGATTCGGAATGAAAAATAAAATTATGCAAATTAGTTACTTAATTTTTTATTTTTTTTGTTGCTTGTGCAGACAATGAAGTGTTCAGTTTTATTAGTTTTTAAGTAAAATTGTTTTATTTTTATGGTTTCGTGTTGCATATTGTTTATTTGTTAAGTAATATAATATATTATTTTAGATTGCTAAATTTGTATTTTATTTAAGTATTAAAGTTAAGTTATAAAAAGGACTTGGCTGAAGTTTTCCCATCACAAGGCATGCTTCTAAGATTCTAGTATCATCACTAACCTAATAGCAAAGAATTAATGGCTAAGTATGAGAAGACTGTTTTTGAGATGATGTGCCACACGGTTAGTGCTCTTCTTAATTTCTATTGCAGCCATTAGAATAGGTTGATTCAATACCTTTTTATTACATACGTCTAATCATAGAACGTCGAAAATACTATATCGAGGAATTGGGTACCTATTTACCTATTTTCCAATTGTTTCACACTCACTATATAAGGATGATCCTTCATCCATGTTAAAAGCTCCTTAATTTACCTCCATCCTCCACCTTTTTCATAAACGGGAAAGCGTTTGGAACTTTGGAGGAATTATAATATGGAGAAGTAATATGACAAAGTATATAAAAAACATGAAATTTATTGCTACTCTCGTCTAATTTTCTCCCATGAAAAGTGAGACAAAACATGAGCATTCTGATATTTCCGAGCATAAACCGAGTACAGTCAAAAGAACACAAAGACAGTGAAAATTGCATAGGAGCTGATCAGTATGGAAACCTCTTTAGTCAAATAAACAGACAAGAGTATGCGAAACTCCACATACTATTATTCGGTGTGATCAACCCACTTTTCGCTTCCACTTCATTCAAGGGTCTTTGTTTTTTTGTATAGTTATTTGAAAATGATATCGTTTGTAATCCTTTTATTTATAAATAGAACAAAATTACTTGAAACAGTTAAAAGCGTTAAAAGATTTTATGATTCAGACTAAGTCATAAGAAAATCTATTTTATACTATGATTTTATATGTATAATAATAACAGACATATAGGTACATTTTGCATACTTTTTGTCAGCATAAATTGTGGGCATAAACGATGTTATTTAGAAACGGGAACAGTTTACGAACATAGAGTTGGTAAAAAATTGCGATGTTACGTGTAATAATTTGGAAGATTTTTATAACTATTACTATGGCAACATCGGTTATGGTAGTTTTCATATAGAGGTTTCGAAGAATTTAGTAGAATTTTAGGAATGACCGATTGATGACGGATAATTTGTGGTTGAACGCGGCATTAATTTACAATTTACTCGCGGAACCTAGGAAATTAATTGTTATTTTGCAAAATAACACATCCATTCAGTGCTTAAGTGTGGAATTTAGTAATAACTTATTCTATTTAAATAATACTTGTTAGTTCATAACCTCTTGGGCTAGCCTATTACTTCGTATAGCAGTTCCTTGTAAATGTAGGATTCCTCGGGCTACAATTAATGAAAGTGATCTTCGCGTTCCGTGAAGTTCATGGTGCCGTCGCGAGTGGCGCGCGATGTGGTGTGTGAAATATGTGAAATATAAAAATGTGTGTTATTTGTAATTTAATTACGAAGTGTTTTTGTGGTGATGGTCTGATGCTGCGGTAGGATTGCAATGTCCCGTCTGGTGGACTACTTCGTGATAGTGGGCTTTGACCACGAGAAAGAAAGTAAGTGGCCGCTCATTTTGTTTGCTAGTCAGGTGCACCTTATCAGTGTTATCAGCTGCATTGTTAAACAACTTTTTTTGGTAAAATGAGTATAGATAAGGGCTTTTGTTTTTTTATTTATAATGCCGAGTTAAATGTTATCCTATTCATTCTACAAAAAAGTTGGTGGAACTGTAACTTTTAGAATCGTTATTATAAAAGTATGTAAATATTAAAATATGATTTGATACAATATGTTCGTTAATTAATTTTGTTACATTAATGTCCTTGTTATTATACTGTGAACATGATTAGCTAATAAAATGTTAAAATAATGAAAAGAAAAATTATGAAAGTGTTTCATAAAAGCCGTATTTTATAATGGAATTGAAATAAAAAAAATAAAAAAAACGGTCAAAGTTTTCATTTTTTTTTTTTTACGAGCCGTGTGGCGCACTGTTACCATATCGGTCTGACACGCAATCGAACGGGTTCTATCCCCGGCCAGACAGAAATCTGATGGATTTGGATTTATTTTCTTGGTCTGGATATTTCTGTATTCGTGTTTGTGTTTCCATGGCACCTACGACACAGCAGAAAATCTGCTGTGGGGTTATATAAAAATAATCTTTCATTTTTTCCATATTGAATATTTTTTCGCACCTACCTATGTATATTTGTTATAATATTAGTTTTTGACTTTTCATTAAATGTTTAACTAAAATCTGGCTTTTATGAACCACTAACCTTTTGGTAATGCCTATTGTTATGGGATCGTCCTATCCGTCCATATTCCTATGGTATGGGATCGTCAAATTGACTATCACGCTGACCACAAGACTATTTTACAAACCTCTATTTAAAATTGATCAACTTCTCCCTAGTAGTTTTAACCCAACTTAATAGCATGCATTTCTGCAAAGTAACGTCCGATACTATTATTAATTAAATTACTTATTATTAAATGCAGTTCACTTGAGGATAAGTAACTGCTGCACATAAACGTCTCTAATAAGTACCTAATAAACTACAGATGCTCAAAGGTTGTATCTTGTAATATATAACATAGTTTTGTCCTTATGTCCTTAAACGGCCCTGCAAACAAAATATAGAAGCATTTTACGTTCTTGTCAACACAATAAACTTTGTTATTTAATTTTACCTGCCCTAAGCGTCTCTAAACGAATTTTCAGCGTGCAAACAGCCTAGTGGTTACAATAAACAAGGGAAACCCTATACAAAGGGTCTATTGCCAGTGAAATAGAAAAGCATTTGAGCACGAGTAGTTTAAAGACACCACATAGTTTTCCTATGCAAACATAAACATTTGTATAGACGCCTGCTCTAAAACTATAGCAATTCTTAGAACAGTGTAATGGTTTAAATTTGTTACAGGAGTTTCTCAAACATTGTGAATATTTTCTTCGGTTTGTATCTGTTTATGAATGTAATATAATTATTGTGATAAGTCGACCGTTCAGGCAAGCGTAGGTAGATAGACTTCTTAACACCTTACAATACTAAGCTTGGAACATTCATATAACTATGTAGTTTATCTCTTATAGCTCTCTGCATTATTTGTTTCAAACAGTAAATTGTGTTTGAAACAAACAATACAATTAATCAAATTTACTTCAAAAGTCTAAGAATCCAGATACGGGAACACCATTGGTTTATTCATTTGGCATTTGTTATTTACAAATGCCAAATGAACAAACGCCTGCCTATAATCCAGACAAAAAATTCAGGTTCACTATTGTTACCTTCTTAAATCAACACAATAATAGGTATACGAATAAAACTATTCGTTTCAACCCATTATTGTTCCATTGCTGGGCACCGGTCTCCTCTCACAGAGGGGCTTAGGCTATAGTCCACCGCGCTGGCCATTGCTAATTGGTAGACTTCACACACCTTCGAGAACTTTTTTTAAAGAACTCTCAGATGTGCGGGTTTCCTCACGATGGTTTCCTTCACCGTTAAAGCAAGTGATAATTAATTTTTAAAACGCTCATAACTTCGAAAAATCAGTGTTTGCTTAGGGTTTTAACCTCCAACCCCTCGACTAACACGACGAGTTTCCACCATTAG
>DWNY01001191.1:0-13237 GCA_018250635.1 Telegonus apastus | reverse complement strand
GACGTAGGGGAATGTATTTAATAGGTGACATAAATAATCAATAACCTGTGAATTATATAAGCTGTACCTGAATCACCGTGATATGATGCTAACACAAGTACCGTCTAGCCAGCAAAAATATACCTACTTTTATTTACTACACTTTAATACATTCCCCTACGTCTCTATACTCTCAGTATGCATTAACCACTACAAAGTACTCAACAAAGTACAATATCTGCAGTGGAAATGAGAAACACAGTGGAAAAACAAGAATCTGTTCTAATTAGTGCCTCATACGTGAATGGCTGTGGTTTCGAGGGGAACACAGACTAGCTTATATAGGTAAATTACGCAGTCATATTGATCCCTGACTCAGGCATAGAATCCAATGGTGCAGTAAATAACGAAAATGTAGTTTTTAATGTAGAAACAGCAATCGAGCAGCAAACTTGAAGGTAAGAGGACACTACCGCCCATGGATATACGCGTGGCGAGTTCGCGCAACTCGACAAGAGATGGCGCTATTAGTATTTCTGAATCACGCTATCGAAACATTCTCAACATCTTGTATATATACACGTTCCGAACTGAGACTGCTAACGCACGGCCGTTCCCTAAGCATGATCTTCCAGTCTAATGGGTAATCTCCCTTTGCAAAATACGTCAACCCATTATTGTCCCTCTGCTGGGCACGGGTCTCCTCTCAGAGAAGGGCTAAGCCTTAGGCCATAAACTACGGCGCAGGCCAAGTGCGAAGAGGTAGACTTCACACACCTTTAAGAACTTTTTTTAAAGAACTATCAAAAGTCTCAAATGTGCAGGTTTCCTCACGATGTTTTCCTTTACCGTTAAAGCAAGTGATACCTAATTAATATCGAATATGCACGTAACTTCAAAAAATCAGAGATTTGTTGTTAAGGCCTATTATTTTAACCTCTGATCCCTCGATTGAGGGGCCAAATTTCAACCCTTAGACTCGCTTATACATATAACCAAATTCATAAAGAACACAGTTTATATAGGAAGTCAGTTCCAGTAGCGTTGCTACTCCTGAGGACTAAGTTTGGCCTTATTGTAAGTGAGCTGGTAACCAGACCTTTCCAGAGAAATAGAAAAACTGCTTCATTCTAAAAATAGGTGTGACGGTGGTACCTCCCGATTAAACTGTACTCGTTCTCGACGACCCGCGTGGTGGAATGGTTACCATACCGGTCTGATATGAAGTGGATTCCGGATTCGATCCCTGGCCAACAGATATCTGAATAATGAATTTAGATTTCTGTTCTGTGCGTTTGTGTATTTGTCTTTGTGTGTTTTCATGGTACCCACGACACAGGAGAAAATCCTAGTGTGGGGCTTTGAGTGTAGAAAGCGATAAAGCGTTACTTAACATTGCTATTATTTAACACAAATTAGAAGTTCTGGAGTTGTACCACCATTTTTTTTTCATTTTTGAAGGTACCTAAATTCAAAATTATCTTCGTATAAAAATTTTCAACTTTCTTTGTATATATTTTTCCGTAAAACTTTTCGCAGCGAGATGCATTTGAAACTAGTAGTCGGATCTAGCCACTTTACATCAATTACAGTTAACCGCTATCTGCGTATCGTGTTCCATTTTTAATTCACTCGGATACGGCCAATTTCAATTTGTGATGCAAATCGCAGCTTAGCGATTGAATTAATTGTAGCATAATATGCTTCGAGTTTCAATTTTGCAGTCATTATGCTTTATTTTAATTTGCGTCTATATACCTTTAAATTGAAAGGCAAAACACTTTTGTACATTCATCTCTTTTGCTTTTCAGACTTCTTTTTTGTTAGCTATTGGCGATGTATTAGTATTAATAATTTTAGTAATTTTAGTATTAAAATCATAGGAAAATCATCAAAATCTCTATGCAAATCGGAGCAGTAGTTTTTGAGAAAATCGCGGACACACAAAAATACATATACATGCGTTTGTATATATACGTATGTAGATACAGGAGGGTCGAAAACATAACGACCTTTTTTGAAGTCGGTTAAAAAATGGAAGCAAGCTAATTTATGTTTTCCTCAAAGCAATAAATACTCCGGTGGAGTGCAAACTCGTTTGCTACCTCAGCCATCGACCAAAAAAAATTTCGCATGCTTGATATTACGTATTTTTATGTCATTTCATAGAAACACTGCCCAAATGAATGTATTATAATCCATTACGATTCCCCTGAAATCAATCTATTACACTCAAAATCCAATGAAACTAGTCAATGAAATAAATCTCGATGAGATTGGAAATGCAACCCGGGCTGTATAGAATTTCCTTAGAGTTCATTTTGCTCCCTATAGTATTATAGAAATTGCAATGAATATGAATATTGTTGATTATGAGTTCTAACAAATTTTCTTTACTTCATAAATTTTTCCAATTTTTATACATTGTTTACAGATTTTTTACATTTTTCCAATTTTGCCGACTGGATAATGTTGACTACGGTTAGTGTAATATTTTTTATTGTTTATAATTATATCACTTTTCTTCAGTTTGACAACTTTTATTACTACGATATTGACCATCTTGAATGCCGCTTCCTGTACGTATGTGCCTCAAAGAATTGTGTTTTTTTGATTAAAAATGAGTAATATTCTAACACTTACAAGTAGGTGATATTATCATGAATTATATAAAGTTACTAAATACGACTATTTCATTCATACTACAACAAACAGTGTACCACATAGGTTACGTTAATTCTAACAACTTAATTAAAGCGAATTCTACTATATTTCGTTATATAATTCTCATATCTTTAATTATAAAAGGTACAACAACTTCCTTATAAATGGTATGCTTACGGTGACGGCATTTATTTATGGATAGTTCTCCAAAATTCATTTATTTCGACTTCAATTGATCTTTCGTCAGATTAACATCATGGCTTTTAACACCAATGATTAGTCGATTTGCAACAAAATAATTCAGTTGAAATGCGAAGGAAATGAGTGTTGCTACATATTTAGATGCAATCATGAGTTGAATGTTTGTTAGTGGATTACGCTAAATATTTTGTTTCTATATGTAAACAAATCAATCAGTGCCTCATCATAATTTGTAGCGCGGTTACTAATTACCATAACGCGGATGAGTTTATTAAATAATGATGGTGGGGCTGTATATTTAATATTGTGTGTGTATTTTTGTGAAGTATTCTTCACTACAATCTTGTTTGTATGGATTTTTTTTACAAATCTATACCTATTTTACAGGTGTTACATTATCTTGACTTGTTAACTAAGCAACAATGTAATCAAATCTTGAAAGTAAATTTCAACCTATATCTAATTTTTAACGGCTATTGATTGGTTATAATCTGGTTTTAAAAGGTTTATTTTGAGCTATAGAAATGAGTTTCCAATCTTTATATATATAGTTTAGATGTCAATATAATAATTTAGCTTCGAATTGATCAGATGATTGAAAGAGGAGTCGATGGGTGGATCTCTCCAGTGGCCCTTGCGAGGTTTGGGTTCATGTTATTCGTCAATACAAGTTAAATACATTAGTGCGTAATAAAAGCATATTTTATTAGTGGTGTCAAACCAATATTTAAAAAGTATATATTTTAATGTAGTTTTTCAGATAGAGGCTTTAATTTGAGCCAAAACGTGTCATTTTTACACATACATACATACATTTTTACAAATAAAATTTAAGTTAAATATTTTACATTAAATCTCGTTAGATTATTCTGACGAAAAAATTAACAAATATTTTGTTTTGTTACAGGGGTTTCGGAAAACAAGGCTTCCAGTGTCAAGGTGAGCTCTTCAGTGCTATCGAAGTTAAGCTTTTAGGGTTGTCGCACATGGGATATTTTCTATTGCAATATTGTCCGACCAAAAATTATCATTTATGAGTTTAGACTAATATTCAATATGAAACTATTGTCTTTTGCTCTCCTTATCGAAATAAATTTAAGATATATAAAGCATAGTACTATCATCGTTGTGAGATGTTATTAATTTAATTGTATTTTTTGTTATACAAAATACAAAAAAATTGAAGAATACAATAAGTACAATATGAAGGTAGCTCCGATCCCGACGTAACACCTATTTCTGCAGTATAAAAGCAGTGTGGTGTTGTGAAGGGTGTGGTAAGGGTGACATACTTATCCGAGATATTCCAACTTATTCACAGTGAGCAACGGATTTGTGGCCAACCATAGGTAAAACTTCGATCTTATCTGTGGTGATTATATGTCCATGGCAGTGGCGGCAGTGGCCACTTACCACTAAGAGAAATGCAATCGTTTGATACTTTAATATTTAAAATCGATATTTTAAAAAAAACGTAATATTTTCTTAAGTTATATTGTGTATGCGCAACCCTAATGCAACGTGCCTGAAGCGTTTTATTACTCCACGTGGCACGATCACAGAGAATATAGAACGATACATAAAATAGCAGTTTTTTTTTAATTTACTCATTCGTTTTATATTCTCGTTTGTGTAGTGTGCAGCTTCGTGGTACACAAGCGATGCCACGAATACGTGTCGTTCACGTGCCCCGGCGCAGACAAGGGCGCCGACTCCGACGTAAGTATGATGATATCATTATTAGAGACACCTAATAACTAAATGATTCAAATAGAGAATTATCTTGAAAACGAAAATCCCGACTGCTCAGAATGAATTGAGTTTGATATCCTGATATCCACACTCTTTTGATACCGGTATTGTTATGATACAAAAGTACTTCATTTCATATACGAGCCGTGTGACGGAACGGTCGCCACACCGGTCCGACACCAAGTGGGTTCCGGGTTCGATCTTCGGCCAGACATATATCTGAATGATGAGTTTGGATGCTGTTCTGGGTCTGGGTGTTTGTGTGTTTCCGTGGCACCCACGACACAGGATAAAATGCTAGTGTGGGGCTATGAGCGTAGAAAGCGTTATTTACTTATTTTATGTATTATATTGAAAATTTTATACCTGTGATACTGTGACAATTAAGACGATTCTAACGACACCTTATATGCTACAATCCGTCAAGTCATTTGAGCTGTGAAGCGTGCCAAAGAAATTGACATACTTACGCTCGAAAAACATTACCCTCATTCTGGCGCAGTCGGGTAAAAAAGTAAAATATAATAAATGCCATGATAATGTAATTAAGAAAGTATTAAAATCCTTTATTTAAACAAATTTGAGATAATTTTACATTGTATGGTATTTTTAATCTCACTTGGTTAGTTTATTACGTATGGTGTATGTTTGCATAATTATAAACAGGTAATTTACACCTATATTTGTGTACATTATGTGTAACGTAAATATTTTTTTGTCAACTGTACGAAATTTCCTGTTCCCAGACCTCTACCCTAACCTTGCCTTATTTCCTCATTTTCCCAAAAGTGCCATTGAAATATGATTTTAAAATTATTTTAGTTTCATATGCAATTGAAGCTTCGAAGCCTCGTAGCTCCATGGTTTTTGTAGACCTCATCTGATCTATAAAGTTGAGCAACGTCGATTGCAATCGAAATCTTGATGGGTGATCACTGGTGATTAATAAAATTCATACGCGGTTTCATAGTATTCGTTAAAGTTTGTCGAAGGCCCTATAGACGGTTTAAAACATTCGACACGAATTGGCCACTGACTCTATAGTCCTTTCCACTAATTTCCATCGAAAAAATATAGGAGTTTTCGTATCCGAGAAGTGTATATGGATATATACATACGAGTAACTCCAACTAACAACACTCATTCAGTTACAGTCGGTTATACTTTAAGGTTATAACGGCTATAACATATGAAAATTTCAAAACAGACAAGAAAACACAATTGCCTTTGTAACCAAAAGTACTACACACAACTGAGCAAAATTTGGTCGTTCGAGTTCCATTACGAAACAGTTTCAGGAAGTTACAGACGTCGTTACCAATTCGCAAAACTTTTAGTCAACTTTTAGTCAATAACTTGAAAAGTATGAACCAATTTGGGAATGATGTTTCGTAACTTGTAACTCTTCTTCTGCGACAAATTTTATATAGAAAGTCAGTTTTGATTGATATTTTTGTTATTCGTGTAGTGATCGTTAAATAATATTTATTCCTACGTTTCACGATTTGGGAAATGTAAATGGAATTCCTTCATAAATATACATTTTAGAAATATGCGGTTCGAAGGACCATTTTACGTTGAGCTAAACGTAAATGAAGGGAATAATGATAAGAGTCTTATTAAAATAGACGATAAAATAACCTGAGACAGATTATTAAAACAATTACGATGCAAAGTGAGCCCTTTATAATTAAATTTATTATTCATTACTCTTCATGGCGTTTTAAGAGCAATCCACTCAAAGGCCGATGGCTTAAATTAATCGAAATCGTTAATCGCTACTAAAACGGACGGGATGGTCGTATTTCATTAAGCTTACGCAGGTTAAAGAATGAATTGGTAAAAGTTTAATAGCATTTGTATTATATAAAGATTGTTCCCACTGTTGGGTTAGCTTATTATGACATTTGATTTTTAATTTTCACTGAACATAGGATTCAAATATGCTCGTAATAAGCGAGTCGCAACATATCAATTTTGAAGCGATATCAAAATTTTAAAATGAATTTTACGTCTGTCTGTATAGGATAATCGTAAAAACGAAACGTAAACCATTTGATTTGATATTGATAATCGTAAACCATTTGATTTACCTAAACCGTAACCTAATTTAAAAATAAAAAGAGAATCTCTAATTTTAAAAGAAAGACAGGCTCTAGTATAAAGAACTTATTTCCTAATATTTTGGGTTTCTGCTTCAGAATTGAAATGCTAGTCGATAATACGCATGCGGATGTATAAAACTTTATGACAGCACTATTCTATAAATAATTAATTACCGTATTCGATAAACGGTAGTCATGTAACATAAAGACAGTGCCCCTGTACATTGCATTAGTTGGATGAGCTTATAAAGTAATTGGTCACTCGAAGGCAATTTATAGCGACGGTAATATAGTAACGACTTATTAACGATTTGTCGTATAGTTTAAACTGCAAAAATTAAGAAGTAAGGCTTAAAATCCAAAGGTGTAATTTAAGAAAGGTGATAATAAGCTTTAAGTAACATCTTTTTAATAATAAATAGGAGAAAAACGGATAATGCTACAAAGGTATTCCCATTTAGATCATAGTAGTGGAGTAGAAAAGTCCTTAAATAGGTCTATGTAAAAGAAATACAGGACGCCACGATCAGGTGGAGTGACCACCCGAAGAAGACCATAAAGATACTGGTGCCAGGCGACTCAGGACCGATACAGGACAGGTTAGATGAGGCCTATGAGCGCCATACCTATTTCTGCCTAATAACAACTGCTGCTGTCATCTGGTTTGAAAGGAATGGTAAAGGAGACAAACGTAGCCGAGGCATCTTAATTATTATAAATGCGAATGTTAGTTTGTTTGTTCGTAACGTCTACACGCCTTAACTCCTCAATGGAATATTACAAAATTTTGCACACACATTGCCAGGGGTCCACAAAAGGACATAGAGTACTTTTTATCCCAAAAAAAAGATACTACTCCCGAGGGATAGAAAAATAACTTTTATACCTAAAAAGTAACTACTTTTAACGAGGGACAAAATCCCGGATTCACCCGGGGGAGCATTTCGTTGAGCGCACCTTCTGGTGAATGACGATATGCGACCACACATATCGCCGTCCTTCCCGGGGTCACTACATTGACGGATCAGGCTCCCACTGTGGCCGCCTGCAACCCCAAAATCCCTCTTTTAGTCGCCTGTTACGATCTTAGATGGAACCGTCTTCTTTGGGGTTCTTTAGAGGTTCCCACGAGTGGCAGTGGCCGCTTACCATTTGCTACCTCATTGTAATCAATAGATATATATTTTGCCAAACTACATATATTCATTGACAAAAGGTCGTGTCGTGCCATAAAAACAGGTGATTGCGTGCCACGTCGCGCGGTGGCGTGCCGGCCCTTCAGTTTAATTAGCTTTTGTCGTTCAAACGTACGTGAATTTACACTGTTACAGAATATGTTAGTACTTACTTTGTACTATATTCATGCCTAAGTATTTAATAAACATTCCAGCTGGGTTTTAGGTAGCGGACATTGTATGGCGTTAAATGAGTAACTAGTTGACGTTCGAAAATATTGTTTGAAGGTGGTACAATTTTTTAACGCATATTTCTGGTTTATGACAACATAGTACAAACAGTTTTAAGGGTGACAAAATGCATTATCGTTTTTTTTATGCGTTCTTTCTCAAGCTTTTGGACTCCCTGGAGTATAATCAGGCAGGACTCGTGTCTATCTATGGTTGGTTACAGATGTCCATGGAGTACAGCTATGACATGGACCCCGAACTTGTTGTGTTTCTTTCACTAATTTTGCAGTAAACAAGTAACTATTAAACAACACTATAAAATATCGATATCATTTACAGATTGATTAATTATTTGAAATATTACAATTAATGTTTCGCTATTAAGATCAAAGGCCATAAAACGTAACAATTATTTAGTGCTAGAGACTTTGTGGTTCGACTCCGGCCGCTCCACCGCCACCTATTCTGCCTTAAAAACAGCAGTGTTAAGCGCTGCTATTTTCTGATCTAAACTTACTTATCAGAGGCGTTCCAACTTAATCCTCAGGGGTAGAAACGAATCTGTGGCCGTACTCAGGACTGTGATCTTATCTGGGTTTGATTACAGATGTCCATTGGCGGCAGTGGCCACTTACCATCGGGAGGGCTGCGTGCTTGTTGACTAATTCCCTTATAAATAAAAAAAATCAATTTAATATTCCTAATCATGTAATGTGGGTCATTATTGTATCCAATAATAAATAATATTATCCAATTATAATAACGAAACCCATTTGTGGGTCAACAATGGGCAATTACATGTGAAATATTGGGTCGCATGATTGTAACGGCGAAATTCGGCCATAAGGCCATAACTAAATATAGAAAATGATTACAGGGAGTAGGGTGTCCAGGAATTTTGAGGTTAGAGTAGTTTTTGTTAGATAACTTTTTTGTACTATATTAAACTTTTTTTTACTTTTAACCCTTTATTAAACCTATACCAAACAAACTCTCAAAGTTTTTAAAATTAAATATCCATGTACCGATGTAATACCACCAATTATACACGTAAATTGGCTAACAATACACTGACAACCAGGCAAATATCTAAATGGTGAATTTAGATCTCCACTCAGGCTATGGGTATATACTCATTATAAAAAGCACTAAAACAAAAAATGTAAAGCGCAATTACGAATTTGGAAAAGTTGTTTTGAAATACGACACAACTTTTACAAACACAATAATGCATAAAATGTTTGACAACATTTTTGTATATAAATTATTTTTTTATTTAATGTTTATAAGGAGTTACAACAGCTTAAAGCCAATTAAAATTACCCACAAATTAATATACATGTTAAAGACATAAAAAAATAAACACTAATTCAATTCAATCCTTAAGCGGGTAGACAACAGATTATTTTTTTTGTAATTTTAAATACATACTATTATAGAATATGTGAAGAAATTCCGTTAATAATTCAATACCTTTAAATTAAATCAAAATTAAATCGCATTCCAATATCCTCCGAATATCCCAAATTATATCAGCTGCGTTGTCACAATAATTGTAAACAGCGCTGTGAGACGGATTAATTGCAAGCAATTGTGCACCGCAATTACGCTAAATTGTAACGTTTACAGCGGAAACTTATTTACCGGAATGATTGTTTTGTATAAATATACACGTAATACAAATATAAATTCCAGTCAGAGCTTTGCAACTTTTCTAAAAACAACTCACGCCTTTAAAAGATGGAGTATACTAAAATAATGCTGTCGCTATAAGAATGCTGATACGAGTTACGAGGCGAGGTGATAAGATCGAAAACTGCATGCTTAGGTTTTTCAAAAATATCTTTCACTAGTCGGAACTCGGACGAGCTCATTTTGAAAAAACAATACATCCAATAGTTGGTATTTCGTTAGATTTCTCCATCCATTCACTCTTGACCACGCTACTAACGCGAACTCAGACTGTCGAATAGATAGATAGATTTTAAAGACATTTAACATCTAAAAAGGTTTGTCCCGATTTATTCTTCAGGGATAGTAACGAATCTGAATTCTAGTTGGAATTAAACAAAGGTCCTTATGTAGCAGTCCCAGGCGATATGATTTATTAATTACCTGTAAATTACCAACTCATCTTATTGCATAACCTTATTGGGTTGATTGGGTCGAACCTTTCCCAAATAAAAAGTTATCATTAAAGATTCATGACTCAGTACGGAAGGGAAAAGTATTAGTCTCCCTTTTCTGAAATTCCCTGTTGTAAAATTAATTTTGCCGAGAAAGATTTCTCTTCTGTAATTCTCGGATGAAATATTTTTTTTACAAGAAAGTGGTACACATTCTGATCCTATTCCTTCCCTTTAATTTTAGATTAATGAGATAAATTATTAGATTTCAGGAGAAAGGTAAGAAATCTTATTTGTAAAATGAATCTTACAGGTATTAATATTGATGACTCTACCCTTAGGTGGCTCTTCAATATAAAGAGGTTTTTATTATACTACGAAAAATAATTTAAGGTTCAATACTTATGGTGAAGCTTATTTTAATATCCAAAGTAAATAATTCTCAAAATAGCCCCGCTGTTGCAAATGGTTCTTTGATTTAAGATATTTGTTATTTATCGATTACTAAACATCGATTTGAATTCGAGTAAATATCGATTAGTACTATATTCGCCGCCATCAATGTGCCAACAATGATCTGCAGGACACGCGCACGAAACACGACTTCAAAATCCATACGTACTCGTCGCCGACGTTCTGCGACCACTGCGGCTCGCTACTCTACGGTCTCATCCACCAGGGGCTCAAATGTCAAGGTATCTGGATCCGGAGGAACATTATCGACTTCGCTTGGACTAACGCTTTCTTACGCTCTTTCAGCTTGGTGGCGGTGCTTGGATTTTTTCTTAACTTTCACTATTGCTTTCTTTTGTATCGTTTTTTTCTAGCTCTAGTATTTTTATACTAATGCGTTTCGTTCACGATTGTCTAGAAGAACATTATTGAAAATAATTACATCGAAATAATCAAGACTCTTATTGATTTTCACATATTATACGTGTTATACGTTTCCGCGAATTGGATTATCTGGAACGAAGTGCATTATGCTAGTTTCTTCAGCTTATAACCGGCTACGGGTTCTTTATAGTCATTTAAGTCAGTCATATCAATCTTTGTCGCGAACAGGATTTTAATGGTAATTTATTGTTGCAAAGCCGGCATACGCCCCACACAAATGGAACAATTGGACGTTTCTTGCTCCAACGTTCTGTGACCATTGTGGTTCGATGCTCCACGGCCTGGCCCAACAAGGATATAAATGTGGAGGTACAAATGAAATTAACGAATGAGTCCGATACAAGAGAAGTCTTGACGTACCCCGTAGAGAATGAGATTCACGGGTATTTAACAATTACACTGGATGCGTTGCATAAAATACAGTATATTAGATCTTGCGTGTAAATGTGTCGAAAACGAAAAACTGCACTGATCCAGTAAGCAAAAATTAATCAGACAAAGGATTTCTGTTCGAAGTATGACCGTCGAATCAGAAATTCCACAAATCCTTGCACGATGTAAAAGAATTAATGGATAACGGGCAACGTCTCGCGAAATCCTATTTTAATATTGAATTAATCTTTCACGGCAAGCATCGCCGGAGTTAGCGTTGTGCCGAGCAAATCCAATTAGATTTTGTTTTGTGTTTGAGCTTTAGATTCCTTGTTCAATTACGCTATTGTAGATCTCGTTTGATTTGCATTTTACGCGTCTTTTGTGTTTGCTTCGTGCTCGAAAACTTCCTTTATAGAACCGTTTACGCCTCTCTCTCTGTGCTAGTTTAATTAGTGAAGTTGTTTCTTGTTGTTGCATTCTGTTGTCTCCATTCATTACGGATTAAATGAAAATGCCTGATATTACGACGTTAAGAGCGCTTAGAACTTGATATTTTTACATTCTTAAAACTTGAAAAAAGAACACTTTGTTAAAAGTTGCAAGATGCTTAAAATATTGAGAAATTTTGAAGAGTGTTAAAAAACTTTTTATGCGAATATTTTAAAAATGAAACTTAAGAAGTACAAGTTTGACTCGTGAATGAATTTAAGTGTTGGTAAACTTTTTCTTCGGATCAGACCTCATACTTTATACAATAATCAAACAGACACAAAATACTTATATATTTATATTTTTTATTTACGTGGCATGGAAATTATTTTGAAATCACAAATATTAAATTTTAACGATATATAGTACGTACCTATCTTATAGGTATGTCTATGCTAAACTATGAAACTAAACTAAAAGGTATCATGGACCATACTATTTTTTCGGAAACGCTAGTTCTAAACGCTCTAAGGGTTCATAGTTCAGACAAAGGACGTGACAAAGCGGAAGTTACGTTCATAAACGCTTTCCCGGCAGTTAAATCGACGCAAGCAATAACTGGGTAATGGATGGAACGAGCCAGAGTGTGAACTGCTTCTGTGCACCAATTTTAGTGATTGAATGAAACCGGTAGCTCTAATTGGACGTTACTAGGTTATGTGGAATGATTTTTATTATAAAGACCTCAACGTTGATGACGACCAACTGAATAATAAAATAACGATTTGTAATGATATCAGTTTTAATTTATCAAGATGCGTTGTTGATAATATAATACTGACATTTAAATTCTCTGGCATCGCTCATGTCTTTGCAGATTTCACGCATTTGTAAGAATATAATGAAGAACTTTTTGCCATCTTTGTATCTTTACAAAGTTTTCTTTACCTAATTTCTTTAAAGCTAACGATATTAATGCATCAACGATATAAACACCACCACGTAAAATGTTATACCTATGTACCAAAATTTACATTATTTATTTCTCACCAATGAGATGTATAGCAAAGGATTCCTGACTTCGAAAAGGAATTCCATTCTATTTCGGGTTGGTTACAGATGTTTGATACATTGTCTCCTACATAGAAAAAGATTAATCTAAGAAACTCTCTTACACACACATGCATATTATTGCGCTTGATCATTGAATGAAGTTAAACAATTTTGTAATGTATGAAATATAAAATTCAAATGTTTGTTGATGTACACTGTATCTTGCCTGGGTGGATAAGCGGTTACAGGT
>DWNY01001190.1:0-13239 GCA_018250635.1 Telegonus apastus | reverse complement strand
AACTGAGCGCGCGGGGGCCGTGTGACGCACGAGTTTAGCTGGACACGGTAGCGGCCGGAACACGCTGGACAGATGATCGACCCTGTTGTCTATGTTGTCTATGGTATTGCGCGGTGACGCGTCTATGGTCCCTTTCTGTGTCTATGGCGTCGTGCCGTAAGCTTGTAGCAAACGTTTGGATAAAGGATTGTGTTATCGAATTTTAAAATTGTCTCTATAGTTACTATTTATATTTTATTAACTTGATTTGACTTTGGCATGGTTCATGTTGAATTTATTCAATTATGATTGAATGTCTTACGGTTTGGTGTTGCCAGTGCAATGTAATCCTTCCTAGTGTCATGGAAATGAATCAAGGAACAAAATTAACCTTATTGACTGGAAATGTGGAAGAAGTCTTTTTTGAAGTGCAATATGCATAATATTAAAATGTGAATTCCTTTTAAAAATATCTGATGTCAGTTTTGTATTCCAATAAAAAATATATATAACATCGGTCGATCATCTGGACTAGGTCTTATATGTAGATTTTGATTTTCTTGTTTTGTTTTTTTTATAGTCAGTGACGTAATGATCGATGATGATCGATGGTGATTCCTTTGAAGGAATTGGATGTCAGGAGTCTTAGGTAGTCTCGAAAATTATTTTTGGAATGCGTTTTAATAGTATTTCAGAGATATAAGAGGATATGCTTCATCTGTTTTATCATTGATGATAAATTCAGTACCAGATATTGGTCAGAAAAAATTATATGGTGTTTGTTTATAATAGTCTGTGGCTACGCTAATGATAGATCCAGTGAATCTTAATTAAAATCTTTAGAAATACATATATAATTAACTAGTTCAATCCGTTTTTAAATGTGTCAATAAAATTCAATATTTATGTAAAAACGTTAGGTGTAAGCTACTAAACTTGTGTTGCATACGGTTTCATTTAAAAAGTAGAACAGATTAATTAGTGGTACATTTGGTCGCGCGGTCTTTTCGATCTGTCAACATTGTGTACGCGAGTGTGGCCCGTATTACGTTGCAACAGGGACTAGGTTCGCGCGTATACTTTGTTGACATATGATAGTCAATGTTGCCAAGTGAAATGTCAAATGGGGCTGCACTGACACCGTCGCCGCGAATGTTGCGACATTGCGTTTTTGTAAATAAAAAATGAACTCGTCTCGAAGATAACCACGGTGTGAGTGCACTCCCATACATTTTGTACATCTGTTTCAATTCAATCACTTCGTCTATGTTGATTGTCGTTGATTTTAACGCTTTTTATCATTTGTACGTATCGGTATGTCGGTCTCATGGATGTTTAGGCCCGAATAATTGTATCATAAATCCGAATTAAATTAACGAAAATATAAAGCTTGAAAAAAATTGAGCGAACGCGTGTCGATTTTATTTTAAATTACGGTTTAATATCTTAAACGACTCGAAACATACGTACAGTTATAGAAATGGACGGCAATTCCAACATAGCTGAAGTTTTAACTCAGATCTTTCTGTGAATTATGTGCATTTAATGAAAGAAAGTAAAATGAAGCGATTCACTTGTAAAATTATTATCAATGAAAATGATAATTGTCATCGGGAACGGCTAACATGTTACATTTATAAATTACATTAGTTCTTCTTTGACTAACTGCACATAATCACGTTCAAATACTCCAGTGTCGATGCGCTGTGGGAAGGTACGCTTTGTTTCCAAATCCTATCTTCCGTCGTAAATTGAATGTTGTGTCGTATCCCCACTTCCCCAGCGGCGAATTAAAATCCAAATTTAAGTACATATTGTCAGTTTTGGCACAAACTCCATTGTTTTTGCATTAAAAACAGTGGAAGAATAGGATTTTTTTCGCATGTACAGCTGCCGAATAACGCGCTGTCACACGTTAGATTAGTTTTTATTTTTTATCTATCACACCATTGACCTTGTTCATAAATGTCATAATAAATAATCTATGTGTAATATAGAGGTTTGAATAAAGTATATTATAAAAGCAGGTTAGAATAAACTTAATGTGAACTTCCTTATTTTGTGTCGTCTAAATAGCTTTTTTTTCGGCTGATTATATCTGTGGCATTCGATCGAATTCTTGTCTTAAATTACCAAGTATTAAATATCTTATAATAAAATTACTTCGAAGTATAAACCTTTCGTATTAACTTTTGTATCCTAAAATTATAATTAAAATCGTCAGTGTTTTTAAATATAAGAATTGTTTGGTTCTTATTAGAGCCATTGTCATGTTGCCACAGATATAAATCAATCGATTTCCATTCAGGCCAGTTGAGTTAGTTAATTTACTAAATAAATCCTCGTTATTATTATTATGTCCAATGCGTTTCTTTTTGTATTGTTTTTCATAAGAAAGCCTAAATATTGGTAATTTTATGAATATCATAGAACTCTCGCGTACGGAAGTAATATGGCGTCGGTTAAGCATAGACAAATTGTCGGTCTTTGCCATAGATAAATAATAAAATTGGTTGTTTATCGCTGTCGTTATATGTTTTCGACGTACATATCTATAATGCATACTCTCTTTGTATATAATCTACATTTTCAACACCGTAGTCAATGTCCAAAACTTGAACTCATCTACGTCATAGAATTTGATTTAAGATTTATTAATAGCTTAATAAAATATTGATTGGGATTCGGAGTATTCATCGGGTTCTTGATATTTTTAGTTTATATTATTTTCTTTAAAGCGTAATTCGTTTTTATACTGCGTTTTCTATTGCTTCTTTTTTAATTAGGCGTTATCAAAATTTATCTTTGGTATTTTTAATGTTACAAATTGCTTCTAAATCGCTTTGTACTTAGTGAAAACCACTATTAACATTTAGTACTTGGGTATCCTTTGTTTTGGAAAGTTCATTACTTTGACCATATGCTTTAACATATTGTAGTAGTGTCCTAAAATTCAATATCTGTAGTAATAATTGTTACCAAATTATAACATGTTTACTGAAAGCATCTTACACTTGCGATTGGATACTGAGAAATGTACTTTACGTTTCGGTTTTAAAGTACATTGTCGAGTAACTATACGAGTTTAAGATGTGTTCAGTCGGAGGATTCTATTTCCTTTCCTCGTGTAAATAGAATGAGAAATACTTTTGTACCTGCTCGAGTGGAACATTAGAGTTTTAACCAAAAAGTTGGAATTAGTGAAAAAATATTCTACTTTCGAATCACTTGCTATTTTCGATCTTGTTGTAAGGCGGTAGTCTGAACTTAACATAATACTTAATTATTTACTTACGTCAAGTTTTTATGGAGCGACCGTTACTCGGATTGAATGATGCATGATTATGTCATAACTCTTCAAACTTGCAGATATCAGAACTAGCCTTACGACCGCAATGTTTTGAGTATTTTTTGGAGAAAAATTACCGGCATATTGTATCTTATTTAATTTGTTACGAAAGTCCCAATAACATCTCCCTGGCTCGTTTTATGTAGGCAGTAATCTATTTATTGTTAATTTTCCCTTGATACCTACTTTGTTTATATTTTATGGATTATTGAGTCCGTCCCAAATTTTCTACTATTTTCCATGCTTAGAAGAGTAGAATCAAACTATTAAAGTAAGGTAGCTAGATATAGGGGTATATTCTGTATATTCTATTCCAAACAGAATAACTCCTATTTCGATGTCTTTATTACACCCTGGAAGACTATCAATAAAAAGTAACAATGTTCATGAAAATGCATAATCTTTTGATCAATGAAAACTTCAGTAATACACAGAATTGGTGAATATATTAACAAATATTTTAAATGAGGATTTATTCTTTAGTAATCTTTGAGAATATAAAAAATATATCTGATAGGATTCTGCATCATGTATACTGGAAAATGTTTTAAATAGTAGAAAATTTGGGACCGGATTAGCTGCAACGCATTGAATGATTTCAGTTCTTTGTTTAGTTTATTTTTTTTTGTAATAAATTTAGATAATATTCGTTTCTTCTATATTGTGAATTAGACCAAATATTACTGGCAGTGGGTTTTTGAATTGGAATAATTTCGTCAAATCCGAGACTTGTAGTAGTTTTATGTATGGTTGTTTTTTTATTATAGTTTCGCTTTCGGACGAAAGTCGACAAGAGTGTGTCTCGTTATATCTAGTAGACGCTTGAACAATAAATAAATACCTGTACGTACCTTTATATTTATTTTATTTTTTGAACCCTTATTTTATTTTGTAGTTTAAGGTAATTATAGCGTAGAAACCCCACATAATGATTATAAAACAAAAGGCTTTCGGTCTGTATGTGATCGATTTTATCAAATTACTGAATGGATTTTTGTACGGTTTTTATCAAAAGATAGTGCAATTCTTGAGGAAGGTTTAGGTCTATACATATATACGTTTTCCAAGCGGGCGAAGCCGCGGGCACAGGTAGTACTCCGTAAAATAATAATATACTTGAGGTTCCCTTGAGTGTTCATTTCCCAAATTATCGATTTTGTCCAGAAAACAGTTGTTTTTGAAGTAAAACCTTTTTATACCATGTTAAGTCTTATCTTAATCGACATTCTCATCAAAACTCCCAATAATTAATACTAAGAATATGAACAGACCAAGTTATGAACGTAAAAATGTTTAGGAAAAATATTTTAAATCCAGCATAAAGGCTTAAATTTGGATTAGCACCTTTTAAGGTTTTACGTATACAAAATTAAGTTTCAAAGTTTGCAGTTAAAGCCTCTTAAAACTTACAATGCCCATGCAAATGCCCTATCCACCCATCGATTAAAATAATGATAGTTTTACTTTTGTGTATATTTTTATAAAAAAAAGTGATGAGAATTCTGCATTGTAATAAGCGAAGCGACCATCTGAGCTCTGCCACAAGAGTCACCACATCTTTTATCGTTTTTAAATCGAACCTTTGTTATATATAAAGCTGGTTACAGCAGCAAGCTGGAACATTTAAGTTTTACTGATTGCTGGTTTTCTACTTCAATCTTATGTAAAAATCCCTTTCGACGTCTATTACGCTAATGCATACTTGCCATATACAAGTTAGCTTATTCTATTGATAACCTAACAATTAGTGGGTATTCAGTACTAATAAGATTTTTCGCACTCTAAAATAATCAACCTTTTAAATAGTTGGTCCTTCAAGACGCTTCATCAAATTTATATCAGTAGCAAATTAACAGGCGTGTTAGAAATTTAAAACACTTGGTAGAGACAGTATAGTAAAACACAACTATAATATTATTCATGGAACCAGTTCAAAGATCTAATAAAGTCTTGATTGGCGACGTGGGCGTCGTAAACGAATCTCTCCGTCGTATCGTCTGACTCCTCCGGCTTGCGGCGCTTCACCTGCTTCGCTTTCCACGCTTTGCTAGCTGATATTGCTTTCTGAAAGTTCATGTAAATTTATAGTTTGGTTCATAGTTAAGTTACGCATAGTATGCTGTCTATGTGTGACGTTGGAAGGATAAGTGCAATTTAACGGGCGAAATCAGCTGTTGCTAGGCCACCTTTTGGAACGAGTATACCTCAATCAAAAACTAGAATACAAATAGTAATAGTACAAAATTATAAGTTTTTAACGGCCATAACCTATGCATTTGATAGGATAAATCCAAAATTAGAGCGTTATACCGTATTATATTTTTTCTAATTCTAAGTTAGTATTTCTGATCTTACCTGATCACTCTCGGATTATAAATGGGGTCTCAACACTATCCGATTTGATGAAGCCCATCAAACATCAAATCGGATTTTAATTTAAACTGGCCAATTTGCAACTTAATGCAATTTGATTGTCTAATTAAATTGTTATTAAATTGAAATAAGCTTTCATGGCCTTGTTAAACCAGAATACAACACCTTTGTTGGCATTGGCTTAAAAATTAAACTTACGATAGATAAAACTTACATCTTTGCGATCCTGGAAGATTTTGGCTCGATACTTTTCCGCCTCCACCTTCATAGCTCGAAGTTCACCCGTAGTTTTACTGTACCTATAATAAATTAATATTAACGCCATTCCTATTGAATCTTGTTTGGTGAAAGAAAGGAAATTAAAATTGAATACATACTTATGATGAAGCAGCTTATGTGCGAGGAAGTGTATGGGGTTTTTCGGTTGCGCCATCGCCACGTCGCGGAGGGCAAGAGGCAGGACGTGGCCGAAACTCGACCAAAGGTAGGTCGACGTTTCCGGATCTAAGTTGTCTGGAATATAAATTTTGGTATGTATGAATTTCATTATACTTTTTTCGAACTAATTTGTCAAAAAAAAATCTAAACATAATTAAGTATTCAATAGAAGCAATACATGTTACATGAAATTAAAAAAAAATAAGTTTGGAATAAAAACAGATTGATGATCAAGACCTTTAGTTCTACTCACGAAACTAATGTAAACATAGGTATACTATACTATTGTACTGACAGGTGTAAATTATTATTCAATTTCGATCTAATATGTCAAAGTAACAATTTCGTACACTTGAAATCATTGATATAATATTAACGTTTTTTCTAGTAGTATATTAATGCTTGAAATTAATTGTGTATTATTTTTGGATTGGTCATTAACGGTGTCATAACAATTTCGTTAGAAGTCGTTAAAGTGACCGATATGTTCAAATGTCATATAAATACGTTTACGTGACTTTAGTAAATTTCAATTAGTTCACCTAAAATTATGTGTGTCAAATAAAAAACCATGACCTACCACTCAAATCGACTTTTTCCGTCATTGGTAAGATGGACACTTCATTAGGGTCCTTAATCTTCATGCGGCATCCTGGCACCGTTCTTTCTGAATGTCCACAATCCTTCGTGTGCTTCACGAAGACATCTTCTTGCAACTTGTACGTGCTTGTGCATGTTCCTATCTGGTATAACTTGGAGCCATCAGAGTCGATAGTATAGCGTCCCATAAGGTCGTAGTAATATTTTTCGTCTTCTTTGTCCTGGTATAAAAGCATTGCGAGACCTTACGACTGGTTGGATACATGTCGCGTTTTACTGATTTGTGTGTTAAATGTGCATGAGGCCAGACTATATTTAACCTAAGTGGTAGTAAAAGTACGGTTCGGCCAAGGGAGTACATTGTATACCACCTTCATACCCACAGACATGTGTCATACTTATTTACCTACAGCATGAAACGATTCATGCGTTTCGTTGAAAGGATGTAGACTGTACCGAATTTTGAAGGGAGGGCAAGCTAAGTGGTCGTTCGGAGCTATGGCAGCCACGAGCGCGAACGAATGTCTACAAAGACATACAGGTAAGAATTTATAGAGGGTTCGAAATGTGTGATTCGCCTGAGGTGGTAATTTGTTAGTTGCTCGGGGCGTCAAATATGTGACTTGCCTGGTGATAAGTGGCCACTACCGCCCACGGACACCTGTGATTAACCCCACATAGAAGTCCTGACTGAGGTCGGCCAGATGCTTGCTACTACTGAGGACTAAGTTGTAACGCCTTGGATATGAATGTCTCCCTTACCACACCCCTACAAAACAGAATACTGCAGCGCTGAACACCTTGTAATAGGCAGAAATATGTGTGACAGTTGTGCCTCCGGAGTTGACATGGGGTTCTACCACCTTCAAAATCTGTACAGAATGTAGACAGCATGCTCGTTTGCTATTTTCTTGGGCCTGTTTCATTAAAATCTTGTATGGCTATTATTTTCTTGATAATGGGAATGGTATTAATAGTTTAATAGTGTCATTTAATTAGAACAAGAAAGAGTCTACTTCTAAAATCTTGTTGGGTAAGTACAGTACCTCAACAAGGTTACCATCGCAGTTGATATGAAATACACTGAGCCCATAATCGAAGAAGTACACTTGATGGCCGTAATCGTCCACGAAGTACGGACCGACGTTATCCGCGTAAATAACGCGGTCTGGACCTGCATTTATATTAGAAACTCACTTGGTTTGGTCACATAAGAACATCATTCTGGCTACTGTACATAAGTTATGAGGGACTATCGGCGGTACTCCTGTGTGATCATTAAGCGTTACAAGTCTATAAGTACAAGCCCACAAGTTACATGTTACAAGAACTTTTTACAAGTTTATAAAACACGTGTATTACAAGTGATATTACTTGTTGTTTGTTAAAATCATAGAAAATTGTAAGGTTGCAAAGCTTATAACATTTTATTAAAATCGTACCCAAGTACCACGAGAAATCTTATAAGTGTTATCACTCGTATCTATAAAATTATAAATATATACTTAGGCATTGTGTGACTTTTACTTGCCAGATTTGCTGGTATTTTAAGCTATAACTTTGTTAATAAAAATGAAACCTAAAAAACTCATTTTATTTCTCTTTTGTATTCGTTATACATATTCTACATTCCACCTAATACCTATTTTATAGCAATAGTAGACATATATTGCCATATAATTTTGTAAAACGTCATCAAACTCAATCCAAACAAATAAGTTTTTACCTCTTACACTGAAGAAAGTTATTAAGGCTTTAGCGGCTTTGGTTCTTAACTCTTTGATAGTTCTTAGATTAGCCTGTAATGCTTCTGATGATTCTTCCCAGCACTTGTTTTTCGGTTCAGGAACCACTGGACACCTTTACAATAAAATGGATAATTGGCATTACAATGCAGATTTATATCATTATATCCTTCTTTCGCGTTTGTAACACTTGGTAAAACGGAACATCGCTATGCCATCAGAGGAGCAAACGATGTTACTCGAACGTTACCTACACCGAATTATAAGATTTCTAAAAAGCACTAGACGTCAATACGAAAACAGGAAGACAGGGGATTAACATTAATGGATAATAGCTTTTTTGTACAACATTTTATTTGTGATCATTTCACAAAATCTAGCATGTGAGCAATAACTTAAAGCAGCAGTGAATAATATATTACATGGTGGTAAGGTAACATTAATCATTAAACGCTTACAAAAATTTATTAATTATTTTTCCTTGTTCCAATATTTTCTTTTCCGCTTCATTCAACTTCTTCAAGGCGAGTGATATGTGACCGAATTCGATGAAGCGATCCTGCCAATACCTATGTTCTTCTATCAAGCGCGACATGGGCACGTGTTTAGAATCTTCTATCTTATCCTTGATTATCTCCATACTTCGTTCGACCTAGGAGATAGGTCATGAAAATAAAAGTAATTTCTAGGATAGGTATATAAGATCTCCAGAATAGGGCTACGGTCGCCCCTATCTGTTGTAAAAGGCGACTAAAAGGGGGCTTCCGGGCGGCAAGAGCGAGAGCTCTAACGGTCAACGCAGAGACCCCGGGAAGGACGGCGGTAAACACCAAACGGTGTGGTAAGCTCCAATGCTCACCGGAGCAGAGCCCGTTAGCGCATCGCGCTCGAAGGACTCGGGTTGTGTTCCGTTGGAGATCCTGGAGTCTCCGCCATGCCGTGCTGAGGACGGCCACCGGGGGGTTTTTAGTGCGCCAGAAATCCCACATAACCCGGCATCGCTCCCACGGCGTCGGATACATTTTGAAGGTTTCCCCCTCGTCATTAAAAAAATCACTAAAAATACATGTGAGTTGAAAGGTACATACATTGGCTTAACTGTATGATGTATACTATAATATTTTTTAAACTTAAAAATAATGACATCGACCAATTTTGATTTTTGGTCAACATCTGTACCTTATTGAACAATTATAGTTAAATCTCACTTCAGCAATCTCCAAAGATGATCTGGTTTCCTGACGGAAAATACTGAGATGCTCCTTATTCTTATCGTAGAGTTGATTCAAGAGACTATTGACACTCGTTGTGCATTTCTGTTGTAGAACCTTTAGGTTGTTACGAACTCGTAGTATGATTTCTTCTAGACTGACTCGGATCCGTTCCACCTTTGTAAGAAAAATAATTAAACAATAAAACCTTTGTAAGTAAGGCAATGATGGGAGTCCTGCTGTCGATTAATCTAATCACAGGAAATAGGCATAATATATTAAATGTACTATTTCTTAACGTAAAACAACATTTAGATACAGATTTTAATAATTATATATCAGCGGCGTAGTTAATAAATCATAATTTATCTCTTAAATTTTTGCTTAAAGCGTTATTTAAAGTTTTGCATTAATACTAACATGATCGATCAGCAATGTCGATATATAGGTATGAGTGAACAGAAATACTTCGTTTTTCTTATTTAGCGATATGGGGAAGTGATCCTTGGCGAATGCGTCCACTTTATCTTGCTTATCGAGCCTTTCTATTTTGTTTCTTAATTCATACAGGCGCTGCATGAACTCACTGTAGTGTTTTTCTACTTCTTCGAATACTTCTTGTTCTAAATCATTTTTTACAGGAAGAAAGTCTCGCGCGAAGTCAATGTGCTTTGTAATATTCAAATTTATTGTCGTCTCCATCATTTCTAACAATTCTTCTCTGGTTATCACATTTGTGTACCTGTCGGCTACTTTGATCGCTTCGTCCATTGTCTTTGTCCAACAGTTAATGAAACTGTTGACTATCTTTTTAATTTCCCCGTAATAGGTGTGATACTCACCATCCTCGAATTTTACTTTGTTCAGAAGAAAAATGTAATGCTTCAGTTTAGGTGTAACATCGCCGTGAATTTTAAGATACGCATCAACGAACGATATTTTTCGAAGCTGATACATAAATTCCTTGTAAATATCCATAATTTGCTTTTATTACAAATATATATTACAAAATCGCTAAAGTTTTCTTAATAACAATTTAAAAAATATATCTATTTTGGTTGCTGACAATTTAATTATTTTCTTTGTAACCTACCTTTTTATCAGTTGTTACTTATTTTTTGTTAAGGTTTCATTGTTGTATTAGCTTTATATCATTTTTAATTAGAAAACGTTTTTAAAGAAAATATAATGAATTTGAAGCACACACAAAAATTTGGTATATTTTAATGGTACCATCCTTTTAGGTCCACGAGGCTGGTCATAGGTGTACTCTAATGTGCGCCACTCCAACCGGTCCTGCACTTTCGGAATCCAACGATTCCCACTGTTTTTTAATTATAATTTTTATTTCAAGAGGAAAAACTACAAACATATTACAAAATTATTATAAAAAAGCAAAGCGAGTTATTATGTTGTTATAATGTAATTTGGATAAATAGTATAACATTCTTTGGAATCAATAAAATGAGGGCGTATAAAAAGATTATATTCTGTATGTTTAATTGATACTATAACAGATCATTATTTTTAGTTTTACTTTTAGATTAAAAGAAAAAATATCTGTATAACGGATAAAAGCTATTTTAAAAAATGAACGGGTATTAGTAATATTGGATTTTACTACCGCCAACTGTGAACTGTTTTAACTGTTTTGCCCTTTTCTCCAGGTACCGTTTACCCATTGAAAATGTAACATGATTAGTGCACTAGATGGCGCTACATGACACTTATAACCCAGAAATTAGTATAGTTTTATATTACTTTCAATGGACACATTTTTAAGTTTTCTTACGTAAAACAGAAAATATTACGAAACCTTCATTTAATAACAGTTAAACTGATTTTGAAGGGACTTTTACTGGAAGATAGAGGATTGTGGAGCAACATATATGCTTTTATCCTAGAATTCCCGCGCGTCGCAATTTCCTTTTTACCTGGGTGAAGCCGCAGGCACAGCTAGTTACAAAATATATGTTAATCTTGCTCAAATAGTATTTCTTAGTAAAAGTTAGCACATTTCCTGGCAACTTTTCTTTCAACATGCTCGCTTATTTATTGTCTTTGGTGTGACATTTGACAGTTTATGTAGCCTGTGCGTCGATTTACTAAATTTTATTATCTGTGGTGCTATCAAATTTCCGAGTGGACTATGGAATTATCTGTGTGAATAATTATCAATTTTTTATCAAAAACACCTGAAATGTGAATGATAACATGTGCTACTTGGATGGATTACGTATCAATCATACAAAATAAGTTCGTAAGTGCGCGTCGGTGGCCGCCCCGAACACCGGTAAACCAGCTACACCACGAAAATACGGCCCTTTATTTCCTCCGGCAAAGAGGTAAAATTATGATTTTATGTGCTTTGCGTTGTTATTGAAGTCTCGCTCGTAAATTTGGGCTAGGAATCTGCCATTTCCAACCAATATTGGCTGTATCACGTAACAATATCAACTTAAGAAATTCCATCGATTGATTCGATTTGTCCTTCAATTAATAATGCAGTCATGTCCTTTTGTTTTTGTTTACCATTCGACAAAGGGCCGCAATCAGTGTAGACGTGACTACGATCACAATGGTAGTTTGTTGCGGCGCTCCGATTTATCTAATGGGATTCTTCGCGTGACCTAAATTTCGAATAGGTTTATGTAATCCGACACTAGGTATTAGCTATATGGATATGTTGACAAAGTAACTATGTATAGTGATTAGTGATAGTTGAATATTTCCGTGAACAGGTTTCTACGTGCGGTCACCGAGCATGGCGTGCTAAGGACGTCGGCGCATTGTTTACAAGCATTCCATTTTCAAAACAAAGAAAAAAATTGAAAACATGGCGAGATATTTTGAGAACACAACGATTTTCAACTTCAGCTGGGATCAAGTTGCGTGCGGATACTGGAAGAGATACCCCAATCCACAAAGGTAATTAAAAATACCAGACAAAGTTGTTTGAACACATTTTTACTATGCAAAATTACATATTGAACAAAAAGTTGTGTAGGTACTTTTGAGGAATAACTTACTTCTCTCTGTATAAATAATAATCATTAAATTGTACTTGTTTTGAAACTGATGATTTAATACAAAATTAGTAAGAAGACTGACCTTTATTACAAGTATCTGTCTCCTTTTTTTATAAAAGGACATGTTCTCAGGACATTGCATGTATTTTATAGTGTTCTTGCATTATAAAAACTATTTTCTTCCAGCAATCATGTTCTATCCGAAGACACTTTGAGTAGACAGGTGAAGGATGGCTGTTTGTATACTAAAAGAGTGCTTACGAAAACCAACAGAGTCCCCAAATGGGGCGAAAGGTGAGAAAATATGTAATACATAAAAGTGTACACTGACTATTCCTTGCTTAGTATGATTTCCCAGATAAGATGTTGTTTGACATAGTTATTGCATATCAATACTCAAATATGAAAGGAATGGACTTTGCTCTAAATATGATGACCCGTGTGGTGGAGAGGTCACCATACCAGTCTGTCACACATTGTGTCCCCGGTTCGATCCCCGGCCAGACAGATATTTG